>OX596381.1:109793003-110085343 GCA_951394425.1 Tipula unca
TCCAAATAATTACTGGAAAATCTTGTTAAAAACGAGGTAATATGCCAGAAATGAGAGATATTTCCATATAATTACTGGAAAATCTTGATAAAAACGTGGTAAAATGCCAGAAAAGAGGCATTTTAAATATAATAACTGGCAAATCTTGATAAAAACGAGGTAATATGCAAGAAAAGAGACATTTCTCCATATATTTACTGGGAAAATCTTGTTAAAAACGAGGTAATATGCCAGAAATGAGAGATTTTTCCATATAATTACTTGAAAATCTTGATAAAAACGTGGTAATATGCCAGAAAAAGAGGCATTTTTAAATATAATAACTGGAAAAATCATGTTAAAAACGAGGTAATATGCCAGAAAAGAGACATTTTTCCCTATAACTACGTGAAAATTTTGATAAAAACGATGTAATATGCCAGAAAAGAGACATTTCTCCATATATTTACTGGAAAATCTTGTTAAAAACGAGGTAATATGCCAGAAAAGAAACATTTTTCCATATAATTACTGGAAAATCTTGATAAAAACGTGGTAATATGCCAGAAAAGAGACATTTCTCCATATATTTACTGGAAAATCTTGTTAAAAACGAGGTAATATGCCAGAAATCAGAGATTTTTCAATATAATTACGTGAAAATTTTGATAAAAACGATGTAATATGCCAGAAATGAGACATTTCTCCATATATTTACTGGAAAATCTTGTTAAAAACGAGGTAATATGCCAGAAAAGATACATTTTTCCATATAATTACGTGAAAATTTTGATAAAAACGATGTAATATGCCAGAAAAGAAACATTTTTCCATATATTTACTGGAAAATCTTGTTAAAAACGTGGTAATATGCCAGAAATGAGAGATTTTTGCATATAATTAATAGAAAATCTTGATAAAAACGAGGTAATATGCCAGAAAAGATACATTTTTCCAAATAATTACTGGTAAATCATGTTAAAAACGAGGTAATATGCCAGAAAAGAGACATTTCTCCATATATTTACTGGAAAATCTTGTTAAAAACGAGGTAATATGCCAGAAAAGAGACATTTCTCCATATAATTACTGGAAAATCTTGTTAAAAACGAGGTAATATGCCAGAAATGAAAGATTTTTCCATATAATTACTGGAAAATCTTGTTAAAAACGAGGTAATATGCCAGAAAAGAGACATTTCTCCATATAATTACGTGAAAATTTTGATAAAAACGATGTAATATGCCAGAAAAGAGACATTTCTCCATATATTTACTAGAAAATCTTGTTAAAAACGAGGTAATATGCCAGAAATGAGAGATTTTTCCATATAATTAAGGGAAAATCTTGATAAAAACGAGGTAATATGCCAGAAAAGATACATTTTTCCAAATAATTACTGGAAAATCTTGTTAAAAACGAGGTAATATGCCAGAAATGAGAGATTTTTCCATATAATTACTGGAAAATCTTGATAAAAACGTGGTAATATGCCAGAAAAGAGGCATTTTTAAATATAATAACTGGCAAATCTTGATAAAAACGAGGTAATATGCAAGAAAAGAGACATTTTTCCATATATTTACTGGAAAATCTTGTTAAAGACGAGGTAATATGCCAGAAATGAGAGATTTTTCCATATAATTACTTGAAAATCTTGATAAAAACGTGGTAATATGCCAGAAAAGAGGCATTTTAAAAAATATTAACTGGAAAATCATGTTAAAAACGAGGTAATATGCCAGAAAAGAGACATTTTTCCATATAACTACGTGAAAATTTTGATAAAAACGATGTAATATGCCAGAAAAGAGACATTTCTCCATATATTTACTGGAAAATCTTGTTAAAAACGAGGTAATATGCCAGAAAAGAAACATTTTTCCATATAATTACTGGAAAATCTTGATAAAAACGTGGTAATATGCCAGAAAAGAGACATTTCTCCATATATTTACTGGAAAATCTTGTTAAAAACGAGGTAATATGCCAGAAATGAGAGATTTTTCCATATAATTACTGGAAAATCTTGATAAAAACGTGGTAATATGCCAGAAAATGAGACATTTCTCCATATAATTACTGGAAAATCTTGTTAAAAACGAGGTAATATGCCAGAAATGAGAGATTTTTCCATATAATTACTGGAAAATCTTGATAAAAACGTGGTAATATGCCAGAAAAGAGGCATTTTTAAATATAATAACTGGAAAATCATGTTAAAAACGAGGTAATATGCCAGAAAAGAGACATTTCTCCATATATTTACTGGAAAATCTTGTTAAAAACGAGGTAATATGCCAGAAATCAGAGATTTTTCAATATAATTACGTGAAAATTTTGATAAAAACGATGTAATATGCCAGAAATGAGACATTTCTCCATATATTTACTGGAAAATCTTGTTAAAAACGAGGTAATATGCCAGAAATGAGAGATTTTTCCATATAATTACTGGAAAATCTTGATAAAAACATGGTAATATGCCAGAAAAGAGACATTTCTCCATATAATTACTGGAAAATCATGTTAAAAACGAGGTAATATGCCAGAAATGAGAGATTTTTCCATATAATTACTGGAAAATCTTGATAAAAACGTGGTAATATGCCAGAAAAGAGGCATTTTTAAATATAATAACTGGAAAATCATGTTAAAAACGAGGTAATATGCCAGAAAAGAGACATTTCTCCTTATATTTACTGGAAAATCTTGTTAAAAACGAGGTAATATGCCAGAAATGAGAGATTTTTCCATATAATTACGTGAAAATTTTGATAAAAACGATGTAATATGCCAGAAATGAGACATTTCTCTATATATTTACTGGAAAATCTTGTTAAAAACGAGGTAATATGCCAGAAATGAGAGATTTTTCCATATAATTACTGGAAAATCTTGATAAAAACGTGGTAATATGCCAGAAAAGAGACATTTCTCCATATAATTACTGGAAAATCATGTTAAAAACGAGGTAATATGCCAGAAATGAGAGATTTTGCCATATAATTACTGGAAAATCTTGATAAAAACGTGGTAATATGCCAGAAAAGAGGCATTTTTAAATATAATAACTGGAAAATCATGTTAAAAACGAGGTAATATGCCAGAAAAGAGACATTTCTCCATATATTTACTGGAAAATCTTGTTAAAAACGAGGTAATATGCCAGAAAAGATACATTTTTCCATATAATTACGTGAAAATTTTGATAAAAACGATGTAATATGCCAGAAAAGAGACATTTCTCCATATATTTACTGGAAAATCTTGTTAAAAACGAGGTAATATGCCAGAAATGAGAGATTTTTCCATATAATTACTGGAAAATCTTGATAAAAACGAGGTAATATGCCAGAAAAGATACATTTTTCCAAATAATTACTGGAAATACTTGTTAAAAACGAGGTAATATGCCAGAAATGAGAGATTTTTCCATATAATTACTGGAAAATCTTGATAAAAACGTGGTAATCAGAAAAGAGACATTTCTCCATATATTTACTGGAAAATCTTGTTAAAAACGAGGTAATATTCCAGAAATGAGAGATTTTTCCATATAATTACTGGAAAATCTTGATAAAAACGTGGTAATATGCCAGAAAAGAGGCATTTTTAAATATAATAACTGGAAAATCATGTTAAAAACGAGGTAATATGCCAGAAAAGAGACATTTTTCCATATAATTACGTGAACATTTTGATAAAAACGATGTAATATGCCAGAAAAGAGACATTTCTCCATATATTTACTGGAAAATCTTGTTAAAAACGAGGTAATATGCCAGAAATGAGAGATTTTTCCATATAATTACTGGAAAATCATGTTAAAAACGAGGTAATATGCCAGAAAAGAGACATTTCTCCATATATTTACTGGAAAATCTTGTTAAAAACGAGGTAATATGCCAGAAAAAAGACATTTTTCCATATAATTACTGGTAAATCTTGATAAAAACGTGGTAATATGCCAGAAAAGAGACATTTCTCCATATAATTACTGGAAAACCATGTTAAAAACGAGGTAATATGCCAGAAAAGAGACATTTCTCCATATATTTACTGGAAAATCTTGATAAAAACGAGGTAATATGCCAGAAAAGAGACATTTCTCCATATAATTACTGGAAAATCTTGTTAAAAACGAGGTAATATGCCAGAAATGAGAGATTTTTTCATATAATTACTGAAAAATCTTGATAAAAACGTGGTAATATGCCAGAAAAGAGGCATTTTTAAATATAATAACTGGAAAATCTTGATAAAAACGTGGTAATATGCCAGAAAAGAGGCATTTTTAAATATAATAACTGGAAAATCTTGATAAAAACGTGGTAATATGCCAGAAAAGAGGCATTTTTAAATATAATAACTGGAAAATCATGTTAAAAACGAGGTAATATGCCAGAAAAGAGACATTTCTCCATATATTTACTGGAAAATCTTGTTAAAAACGAGGTAATATGCCAGAAAAGAGACATTTCTCCAGATAATTACTGGAAAATCTTGTTAAAAACGAGGTAATATGCCAGAAATGAGAGATTTTTCCATATAATTACTGGAAAATCTTGATAAAAACGTGGTAATATGCCAGAAAAGAGACATTTCTCCATATAATTACTGGTAAATCTTGTTAAAAACGAGGTAATATGCCAGAAATGAGAGATTTTTCCATATAATTACGTGAAAATTTTGATAAAAACGATTTAATATGCCAGAAATGAGACATTTCTCCATATATTTACTGGAAAATCTTGTTAAAAACGAGGTAATATGCCAGAAATGAGAGATTTTTCCATATAATTACTGGAAAATCTTGATAAAAACGTGGTAATATGCCAGAAAAGAGGCATTTTTAAATATAATAACTGGAAAATCATGTTAAAAACGAGGTAATATGCCAGAAATGAGAGACTTTTCCATATAATTACGTGAAATTTTTGATAAAAACGATGTAATATGCCAGAAATGAGACATTTCTCCATATATTTACTGGAAAATCTTGTTAAAACGAGGTTATATGCCAGAAATGAGAGATTTTCCCATATAATTACTGGAAAATCTTGTTAAAAACGAGGTAATATGCCAGAAAAGAGACATTTCTCCATATAATTACTGGTAAATCTTGTTAAAAACGAGGTAATATGCCAGAAATGAGAGATTTTTCCATATAATTACGGGAAAATCTTGATAAAAACGAGGTAATATGCCAGAAAAGATACATTTTTCCAAATAATTACTGGAAAATCTTGTTAAAAACGAGGTAATATGCCAGAAAAGAGACATTTCTCCATATAATTACTGGTAAATCTTGTTAAAAACGAGGTAATATGCCAGAAAAGAGGCATTTTTAAATATAGTAACTGGAAAATCATGTTAAAAACGAGGTAATATGCCAGAATTGAGAGATTTTTCCATATAATTACGGGAAAATCATGTTAAAAACGAGGTAATATGCCAGAAAAGATACATTTTTCCATATAATTACGTGAAAATTTTGATAAAAACGATGTAATATGCCAGAAAAGAGGCATTTTTAAATATAATAACTGGAAAATCATGTTAAAAACGAGGTAATATGCCAGAAAAGAGACATTTCTCCATATATTTACTGGAAAATCTTGTTAAAAACGAGGTAATATGCCAGAAATGAGAGATTTTACCATATAATTACTGGAAAATCTTGATAAAAACGTGGTAATATGCCAGAAAAGAGGCATTTTTAAATATAATAACTGGAAAATCATGTTAAAAACGAGGTAATATGCCAGAAAAGAGACATTTCTCCATATATTTACTGGAAAATCTTGTTAAAAACGAGGTAATATGCCAGAAAAGAGACATTTCTCCATATAATTACTGGAAAATCTTGTTAAAAACGAGGTAATATGCCAGAAATGAGAGATTTTTCCATATAATTACTGGAAAATCTTGATAAAAACGTGGTAATATGCCAGAAAAGAGGCATTTTTAAATATAATAACTGGAAAATCATGTTAAAAAAAAGATGTAATATGCCAGAAAAGAGACATTTCTCCATATATTTACTGGAAAATCTTGTTAAAAACGAGGTAATATGCCAGAAAAGAGACATTTCTCCATATAATTACTGGAAAACCATGTTAAAAACGAGGTAATATGCCAGAAAAGAGACATTTCTCCATATATTTACTGGAAAATCTTGATAAAAACGAGGTAATATGCCAGAAAAGAGACATTTCTCCATATAATTACTGGAAAATCTTGTTAAAAACGAGGTAATATGCCAGAAATGAGAGATTTTTCCATATAATTACTGGAAAATCTTGATAAAAACGTGGTAATATGCCAGAAAAGAGGCATTTTTAAATATAATAACTGGAAAATCTTGATAAAAACGTGGTAATATGCCAGAAAAGAGGCATTTTTAAATATAATAACTGGAAAATCTTGATAAAAACGTCGTAATATGCCAGAAAAGAGGCATTTTTAAATATAATAACTGGAAAATCATGTTAAAAAAAAGATGTAATATGCCAGAAAAGAGACAATTCTCCATATAATTACTGGAAAATCTTGTTAAAAACGAGGTAATATGCCAGAAATGAGAGATTTTTCCATATAATTACTGGAAAATCTTGATAAAAACGTGGTAATATGCCAGAAAAGAGACATTTCTCCATATAATTACTGTTAAATCTTGTTAAAAACGAGGTAATATGCCAGAAATGAGAGATTTTTCCATTTAATTACGTGAAAATTTTGATAAAAACGATTTAATATGCCAGAAATGAGACATTTCTCCATATATTTACTGGAAATTCTTGTTAAAAACGAGGTAATATGCCAGAAATGAGAGATTTTTCCATATAATTACTGGAAAATCTTGATAAAAACGTGGTAATATGCCAGAAAAGAGGCATTT
Organism: Tipula unca; assembly: GCA_951394425.1. Classification (NCBI taxonomy): domain Eukaryota; kingdom Metazoa; phylum Arthropoda; class Insecta; order Diptera; family Tipulidae; genus Tipula; species Tipula unca. Next base: position 109,799,887 of record OX596381.1, read on the forward strand.
TTAAATATAATAACTGGAAAATCATGTTAAAAACGAGGTAATATGCCAGAAAAGAGACATTTCTCCATATATTTACTGGAAAATCTTGATAAAAACGAGGTAATATGCCAGAAATGAGAGATTTTTCCATATAATTACTGGAAAATCTTGATAAAAACGTGGTAATATGCCAGAAAAGAGGCATTTATCCATATATTTACTGGAAAATCTTGGTAAAAACGAGGTAATATGCCAGAAAAGAGACATTTCTCCATATAATACTTGAAAATCTTGTTAAAAACGAGGTAATATGCCAGAAAAGAGGCATTTTTAAATATAATAACTGGAAAATCATGTTAAAAACGAGGTAATATGCCAGAAATGAGAGATTTTTCCATATAATTACGGGAAAATCATGTTAAAAACGAGGTAATATGCCAGAAAAGATACATTTTTCCATATAATTACGTGAAAATTTTGATAAAAACGATGTAATATGCCAGAAAAGAGGCATTTTTAAATATAATAACTGGAAAATCATGTTAAAAACGAGGTAATATGCCAGAAAAGAGACATTTCTCCATATATTTAATGGAAAATCTTTTTAAAAACGAGGTAATATGCCAGAAAAGAGACATTTCTCCATATAATTACTGGAAAATCTTGTTAAAAACGAGGTAATATGCCAGAAATGAGAGATTTTTCCATATAATTACTGGAAAATCTTGATAAAAACGTGGTAATATGCCAGAAAAGAGGCATTTTTAAATATAATAACTGGAAAATCTTGTTAAAAACGAGGTAATATGCCAGAAATGAGAGATTTTTCCATATAATTACGGGAAAATCATGTTAAAAACGAGGTAATATGCCAGAAAAGATACATTTTTCCATATAATTACGTGAAAATTTTGATAAAAACGATGTAATATGCCAGAAAAGAGGCATTTTTAAATATAATAACTGGAAAATCATGTTAAAAACGAGGTAATATGCCAGAAAAGAGACATTTCTCCATATATTTAATGGAAAATCTTTTTAAAAACGAGGTAATATGCCAGAAAAGAGACATTTCTCCATATAATTACTGGAAAATCTTGTTAAAAACGAGGTAATATGCCAGAAATGAGAGATTTTTCCATATAATTACTGGAAAATCTTGATAAAAACGTGGTAATATGCCAGAAAAGAGGCATTTTTAAATATAATAACTGGAAAATCTTGATAAAAACGTGGTAATATGCCAGAAAAGAGGCATTTTTAAATATAATAACTGGAAAATCATGTTAAAAACGAAGTAATATGCCAGAAAAGAGACATTTCTCAATATATTTACTAGAAAATCTTGTTAAAAACGAGGTTATATGCCAGAAAAGAGACATTTCTCCATATAATTACTGGAAAATCTTGTTAAAAACGAGGTAATATGCCAGAAATGAGAGATTTTTCCATATAATTACTGGAAAATCTTGATAAAAACGTGGTAATATGCCAGAAAAGAGACATTTCTCCATATAATTACTAGTAAATCTTGTTAAAAACGAGGTAATATGCCAGAAATGAGAGATTTTTCCATATAATTACTGGAAAATCTTGATAAAAACGTGGTAATATGCCAGAAAATGAGACATTTCTCCATATATTTACTGGAAAATCATGTTAAAAACGAGGTAATATGCCAGAAAAGAGACATTTTTCCATATAATTACGTGAAAATATTGATAAAAACGATGTAATATGCCAGAAAAGAGACATTTCTCCATATATTTACTGGAAAATCTTGTTAAAAACGAGGTAATATTCCAGAAATGAGAGATTTTTCCATATAATTACTGGAAAATCTTGATAAAAACGTGGTAATATGCCAGAAAAGAGGCATTTTTAAATATGATAACTGGAAAATCATGTTAAAAACGAGGTAATATGCCAGAAAAGAGACATTTTTCCATATAATTACGTGAAAATTTTGATAAAAACGATGTAATATGCCAGAAAAGAGACATTTCTCCATATATTTACTGGAAAATCTTGTTAAAAACGAGGTAATATGCCAGAAATGAGAGATTTTTCCATATAATTACTGGAAAATCATGTTAAAAACGAGGTAATATGCCAGAAAAGAGACATTTCTCAATATATTTACTGGAAAATCTTGTTAAAAACGAGGTAATATGCCAGAAAAGAGACATTTTTCCATATAATTACTGGAAAATCTTGATAAAAACGTGGTAATATGCCAGAAAAGAGACATTTCTCCATATAATTACTGGAAAACCATGTTAAAAACGAGGTAATATGCCAGAAAAGAGACACTTCTCCATATATTTACTGGAAAATCTTGATAAAAACGAGGTAATATGCCAGAAAAGAGACATTTCTCCATATAATTACTGGAAAATCTTGTTAAAAACGAGGTAATATGCCAGAAATGAGAGATTTTTTCATATAATTACTGAAAAATCTTGATAAAAACGTGGTAATATGCCAGAAAAGAGGCATTTTTAAATATAATAACTGGAAAATCTTGATAAAAACGTGGTAATATGCCAGAAAAGAGGCATTTTTAAATATAATAACTGGAAAATCTTGATAAAAACGTGGTAATATGTCAGAAAAGAGGCATTTTTAAATATAATAACTGGAAAATCATGTTAAAAACGAGGTAATATGCCAGAAAAGAGACATTTCTCCATATATTTACTGGAAAATCTTGTTAAAAACGAGGTAATATGCCAGAAAAGAGACATTTCTCCAGATAATTACTGGAAAATCTTGTTAAAAACGAGGTAATATGCCAGAAATGAGAGATTTTTCCATATAATTACTGGAAAATCTTGATAAAAACGTGGTAATATGCCAGAAAAGAGACATTTCTCCATATAATTACTGGTAAATCTTGTTAAAAACGAGGTAATATGCCAGAAATGAGAGATTTTTCCATATAATTACGTGAAAATTTTGATAAAAACGATTTAATATGCCAGAAATGAGACATTTCTCCATATATTTACTGGAAAATCTTGTTAAAAACGAGGTAATATGCCAGAAATGAGAGATTTTTCCATATAATTACTGGAAAATCTTGATAAAAACGTGGTAATATGCCAGAAAAGTGGCATTTTTAAATATAATAACTGGAAAATCATGTTAAAAACGAGGTAATATGCCAGAAAAGAGACATTTCTCCATATATTTACTGGAAAATCTTTTTAAAAACGAGGTAATATGCCAGAAATGAGAAATTTTTCCATATAATTACTGGAAAATCTTGATAAAAACGTGGTAATATGCCAGAAAAGAGGCATTTCTCCATATATTTACTGGAAAATCTTGTTAAAAACGAGGTAATATGCCAGAACCGAGACATTTCTCCATATAATTACTGGAAAATCTTGTTAAAAACGAGGTAATATGCCAGAAATGAGAGATTTTTCCATATAATTACGTGAAATTTTTGATAAAAACGATGTAATATGCCAGAAATGAGACATTTCTCCATATATTTACTGGAAAATCTTGTTAAAAACGAGGTTATATGCCGGAAATGAGAGATTTTCCCATATAATTACTGGAAAATCTTGTTAAAAACGAGGTAATATGCCAGAAAAGAGACATTTCTCCATATAATTACTGGTAAATCTTGTTAAAAACGAGGTAATATTCCAGAAATGAGAGATTTTTCCATATAATTACTGGAAAATCTTGATAAAAACGAGGTAATATGCCAGAAAAGATACATTTTTCCAAATAATTACTGGAAAATCTTGTTAAAAACGAGGTAATATGCCAGAAAAGAGACATTTCTCCATATAACTACTGGTAAATCTTGTTAAAAACGAGGTAATATGCCAGAAAAGAGGCATTTTTAAATATAATAACTGGAAAATCATGTTAAAAACGAGGTAATATGCCAGAATTGAGAGATTTTTCCATATAATTACGGGAAAATCATGTTAAAAACGAGGTAATATGCCAGAAAAGATACATTTTTCCATATAATTTACGTGAAAATTTTGATAAAAACGATGTAATATGCCAGAAAAGAGGCATTTTTAAATATAATAACTGGAAAATCATGTTAAAAACGAGGTAATATGCCAGAAAAGAGACATTTCTCCATATATTTACTGGAAAATCTTGTTAAAAACGAGGTAATATGCCAGAAAAGAGACATTTCTCCATATAATTACTGGAAAATCTTGTTAAAAACGAGGTAATATTGCCAGAAATGAGAGATTTTTCCATATAATTACTGGAAAATCTTGATAAAAACGTGGTAATATGCCAGTAAAGAGGCATTTTTAAATATAATAACTGGAAAATCTTGATAAAAACGTGGTAATATGCCAGAAAAGAGGCATTTTTAAATATAATAACTGGAAAATCATGTTAAAAACGAGGTAATATGCCAGAAAAGAGACATTTCTCCATATATTTACTAGAAAATCTTGTTAAAAACGAGGTAATATGCCAGAAAAGAGACATTTCTCCATATAATTACTAGAAAATCTTGTTAAAAACGAGGTAATATGCCAGAAATGAGAGATTTTTCCATATAATTACTGGAAAATCTTGATAAAAACGTGGTAATATGCCAGAAAAGAGATATTTTTCCATATAATTACGTGAAAATTTTGATAAAAACGATGTAATATGCCAGAAAAGAGACATTTCTCCATATATTAACTGGAAAATCTGGTTAAAAACGAGGTAATATGCCAGAAATGAGTGATTTTTCCATATAATTACTGGAAAATCATGTTAAAAACGAGATAATATGCCAGAAAAGAGACATTTCTCCATACATTTACTGGAAAATCTTGTTAAAAACGAGGTAATATGCCAGAAAAGAGACATTTTTCCATATAATTACTGGAAAATCTTGATAAAAACGTGGTAATATGCCAGAAAAGAGACATTTCTCCATATAATTACTGGAAAACCATGTTAAAAACGAGGTAATATGCCAGAAAAGAGACATTTCTCCATATATTTACTGGAAAATCTTGATAAAAACGAGGTAATATGCCAGAAAAGAGACATTTCTCCATATAATTACTGGAAAATCTTGTTAAAAACGAGGTAATATGCCAGAAATGAGAGATTTTTCCATATAATTACTGGAAAATCTTGATAAAAACGTGGTAATATGCCAGAAAAGAGGCATTTTTAAATATAATAACTGGAAAATCTTGATAAAAACGTGGTAATATGCCAGAAAAGAGGCATTTTTAAATATAATAACTGGAAAATCTTGATAAAAACGTCATAATATGCCAGAAAAGAGGCATTTTTAAATATAATAACTGGAAAATCATGTTAAAAAAAAGATGTAATATGCCAGAAAAGAGACATTTCTCCATATATTTACTGGAAAATCTTGTTAAAAACGAGGTAATATGCCAGAAAAGAGACATTTCTCCATAGAATTACTGGAAAATCTTGTTAAAAACGAGGTAATATGCCAGAAATGAGAGATTTTTCCACATAATTACTGGAAAATCTTGATAAAAACGTGGTAATATGCCAGAAAAGAGACATTTCTCCATATAATTACTGGTAAATCTTGTTAAAAACGAGGTAATATGCCAGAAATGAGAGATTTTTCCATTTAATTACGTTAAAATTTTGATAAAAACGATTTAATATGCCAGAAATGAGACATTTCTCCATATATTTACTGGAAATTCTTGTTAAAAACGAGGTAATATGCCAGAAATGAGAGATTTTTCCATATAATTACTGGAAAATCTTGATAAAAACGTGGTAATATGCCAGAAAAGAAGCATTTTTAAATATAATAACTGGAAAATCATGTTAAAAACGAGGTAATATGCCAGAAAAGAGACATTTCTCCATATATTTACTGGAAAATCTTGTTAAAAACGAGGTAATATGCCAGAAATGAGAGATTTTTCCATATAATTACTGGAAAATCTTGATAAAAACGTGGTAATATGCCAGAAAAGAGGCATTTCTCCATATATTTACTGGAAAATCTTGGTAAAAACGAGGTAATATGCCAGAAAAGAGACATTTCTCCATATAATTACTGGAAAATCTTGTTAAAAACGAGGTAATATGCCAGAAATGAGAGATTTTTCCATATAATTACGTGAAAATTTTGATAAAAACGATGTAATATGCCAGAAATGAGACATTTCTCCATATATTTACTGGAAAATCTTGTTAAAAACGAGGTAATATGCCAGAAATGAGAGATTTTTCCATATAATTACTGGAAAATCTTGTTAAAAACGAGGTAATATGCCAGAAAAGAGACATTTCTCCATATAATTACTGGTAAATCTTGTTAAAAACGAAAAAATATGCCAGAAAAGAGACATTTCTCCATATAATTACTGGTAAATCTTGTTAAAAACGAGGTAATATGCCAGAAAAGAGGCATTTTTAAATATAATAACTGGAAAATCATGTTAAAAACGAGGTAATATGCCAGAAATGAGAGATTTTTCCATATAATTACGGGAAAATCATGTTGAAAACGAGGTAATATGCCAGAAAAGATACATTTTTCCATATAATTACGTGAAAATTTTGATAAAAACGATGTAATATGCCAGAAAAGAGGCATTTTTAAATATAATAACTGGAAAATCATGTTAAAAACGAGGTAATATGCCAGAAAAGAGACATTTCTCCATATATTTACTGGAAAATTTTGTTAAAAACGAGGTAATATGCCAGAAAAGAGACATTTCTCCATATAATTACTGGAAAATCTTGTTAAAAACGAGGTAATATGCCAGAAATGAGAGATTTTTCCATATAATTACTGGAAAATCTTGATAAAAACGTGGTAATATGCCAGAAAAGAAGCATTTTTAAATATAATAACTGGAAAATCTTGATAAAAACGTGGTAATATGCCAGAAAAGAGGCATTTTTAAATATAATAACTGGAAAATCATGTTAAAAACGAAGTAATATGCCAGAAAAGAGACATTTCTCAATATATTTACTAGAAAATCTTGTTAAAAACGAGGTAATATGCCAGAAAAGAGACATTTCTCCATATAATTACTGGAAAATCTTGATAAAAACGTGGTAATATGCCAGAAAAGAGACATTTCTCCATATAATTACTAGTAAATCTTGTTAAAAACGAGGTAATATGTCAGAAATGAGAGATTTTTCCATATAATTACGTGTAAATTTTGATAAAAACGATGTAATATGCCAGAAATGAGACATTTCTCCATATATTTACTGGAAAATCTTGTTAAAAACGAGGTAATATGCCAGAAATGAGAGATTTTTCCATATAATTACTGGAAAGTCTTGATAAAAACGTGGTAATATGCCAGAAAAGAGGCATTTTTAAATATAATAACTGGAAAATCATGTTAAAAACGAGGCAATATGCCAGAAAAGAGACATTTCTCCATATATTTACTGGAAAATCTTGTTAAAAACGAGGTAATATGCCAGAAATGAGAGATTTTTCCATATAATTACTGGAAAATCTTGATAAAAACGAGGTAATATGCCAGAAAAGAGGCATTTTTAAATATAATAACTGGAAAATTATAATAAAAACGAGGTAATATGCCAGAAAAGAGACATTTCTCCATATATTTACTGGAAAATCTTGTTAAAAACGAGGTAATATGCCAGAAAAGAGAAATTTCTCCATATAATTACTGGAAAATCTTGTTAAAAACGAGGTAATATGCAAGAAATGAGAGATTTTTCCATATAATTACTGGAAAATCTTGATAAAAACGTGGTAATATGCCAGAAAAGAGGCATTTTTAAATATAATAACTGGAAAATCTTGATAAAAACGTGGTAATATGCCAGAAAAGAGGCATTTTTAAATATAATAACTGGAAAATCATGTTAAAAACGAAGTAATATGCCAGAAAAGAGACATTTCTCCATATATTTACTAGAAAATCTTGTTAAAAACGAGGTAATATGCCGGAAAAGAGACATTTCTCCATATAATTACTGGAAAATTTTGTTAAAAACGAGGTAATATGCCAGAAATGAGAGATTTTTCCATATAATTACTGGAAAATCTTGATAAAAACGTGGTAATATGCCAGAAAAGAGACATTTCTCCATATAATTACTGGTAAATCTTGTTAAAAACGAGGTAATATGCCAGAAATGAGAGATTTTTCCATATAATTACGTGAAAATTTTGATAAAAACGATGTAATATGCCAGAAATGAGACATTTCTCCATATATTTACTGGAAAATCTTGTTAAAAACGAGGTAATATGCCAGAAATGAGAGATTTTTCCATATAATTACTGGAAAATCTTGATAAAAACGTGGTAATATGCCAGAAAAGAGGCATTTTTAAATATAATAACTGGAAAATCATGTTAAAAACGAGGCAATATGCCAGAAAAGAGACATATATTCTCCATATATTTACTGGAAAATCTTGTTAAAAATGAGGTAATATGCCAGAAATGAGAGATTTTTCCATATAATTACTGGAAAATCTTGATAAAAACATGGTAATATGCCAGAAAAGAGGCATTTCTCCATATATTTACTGGAAAATCTTGTTAAAAACGAGGTAATATGCCAGAAATTAGAGATTTTTCCATATAATTACTGGAAAATCTTGATAAAAACGTGGTAATATGCCAGAAAAGAGGCATTTTTAAATATAATAACTGGAAAATATTGATAAAAACGTGGTAATATGCCAGAAAAGAGGGATTTTTAAATATAATAACTGGAAAATCATGTTAAAAACGAAGTAATATGCCAGAAAAGAGACATTTCTCAATATATTTACTAGAAAATCTTGTTAAAAACGAAGTAATATGCCAGAAAAGAGACATTTCTCCATATAATTACTGGAAAATCTTGTTTAAAACGAGGTAATATGCCAGAAATGAGAGATTTTTCCATATAATTACTGGAAAATCTTGATAAAAACGTGGTAATATGCCAGAAAAGAGACATTTCTCCATATAATTACTGGTAAATCTTGTTAAAAACGAGGTAATATGCCAGAAATGAGAGATTTTTCCATAAAATTACGTGAAAATTTTGATAAAAACGATGTAATATGCCAGAAATGAGACATTTCTCCATATATTTACTGGAAAATCTTGTTAAAAACGAGGTAATATGCCAGAAATGAGAGATTTTTCCATATAATTACTGGAAAATCTTGATAAAAACGTGGTAATATGCCAGAAAAGAGGCATTTTTAAATATAATAACTGGAAAATCATGTTAAAAACGAGGCAATATGCCAGAAAAGAGACATTTCTCTATATATTTACTGGAAAATCTTGTTAAAAACGAGGTAATATGCCAGAAATGAGAGATTTTTCCATATAATTACTGGAAAATCTTGATAAAAACGAGGTAATATGCCAGAAAAGAGGCATTTTTAAATATAATAACTGGAAAATTATGTTAAAAACGAGGTAATATGCCAGAAAAGAGACATTTCTCCATATATTTACTGGAAAATCTTGTTAAAAACGAGGTAATATGCCAGAAAAGAGAAATTTCTCCATATAATTACTGGAAAATCTTGTTAAAAACGAGGTAATATGCCAGAAATGAGAGATTTTTCCAAATAATTACTGGAAAATCTTGATAAAAACGTGGTAATATGCCAGAAAAGAGGCATTTTTAAATATAATAACTGGAAAATATTGATAAAAACGTGGTAATATGCCAGAAAAGAGGCATTTTTAAATATAATAACTGGAAAATCATGTTAAAAACGAGGTAATATGCCAGAAAAGAGACATTTCTCCATATATTTACTAGAAAATCTTGTTAAAAACGAGGTAATATGCCAGAAAAGAGACATTTCTCCATATAATTACTGGAAAATCTTGTTAAAAACGAGGTAATATGCCAGAAATGAGAGATTTTTCCATATAATTACTGGAAAATCTTGATAAAAACGTGGTAATATGCCAGAAAAGAGACATTTCTCCATATAATTACTGGTAAATCTTGTTAAAAACGAGGTAATATGCCAGAAATGAGAGATTTTTCCATATAATTACGTGAAAATTTTGATAAAAACGATGTAATATGCCAGAAATGAGACTCCATATATTTACTGGAAAATCTTGTTAAAAACGAGGTAATATGCCAGAAATGAGAGATTTTTCCATATAATTACTGGAAAATCTTGATAAAAACGTGGTAATATGCCAGAAAAGAGGCATTTTTAAATATAATACCTGGAAAATCATGTTAAAAACGAGGCAATATGCCAGAAAAGAGACATATATTCTCCATATATTTACTGGAAAATCTTGTTAAAAACGAGGTAATATGCCAGAAATGAGAGATTTTTCCATATAATTACTGGAAAATCTTGATAAAAACATGGTAATATGCCAGAAAAGAGGCATTTCTCCATATATTTACTGGAAAATCTTCTAAAAAACGAGGTAATATGCCAGAAAAGAGACATTTCTCCATATAATTACTGGAAAATCTTGTTAAAAACGAGGTAATATGCCAGAAAAGAGACATTTTTCCATATAATTACTGGTAAATCTTGTTAAAAACGAGGTAATATGCCAGAAATGAGAGATTTTTCAATATAATTACGTGAAAATTTTGATAAAAACGATGTAATATGCCAGAAATGAGACATTTCTCCATATATTTACTGGAAAATCTTGTTAAAAACGAGGTAATATGCCAGAAAAGAGACATTTTTCCATATAATTACTGGAAAATCTTGATAAAAACGTGGTAATATGCCAAAAAAGAGGCATTTTTAAATATAATAACTGGAAAATCATATTAAAAACGAGGTAATATGCCAGAAAAGAGACATTTCTCCATATATTTACTGGAAAATCTTGTTAAAAACGAGGTAATATGCCAGAAAAGAGACATTTCTCCATATAATTACTGGAAAATCTTGTTAAAAACGAGGTAATATGCCAGAAATGAGAGATTTTTCCATATAATTACTGGAAAATCTTGATAAAAACGTGGTAATATGCCAGAAAAGAGACATTTCTCCATATAATTACTGGTAAATCTTGTTAAAAACGAGGTAATATGCCAGAAATGAGAGATTTTTCCATATAATTACGGGAAAATCATGTTAAAAACGAGGTAATATGCCAGAAAAGAGACATTTCTCCATATATTTACTGGAAAATCTTGTTAAAAACGAGGTAATATGCCAGAAAAGAGACATTTTTACATATAATTACTGGAAAATCTTGATAAAAACGTGGTAATATGCCAGAAAAGAGGCATTTTTAAATATAATAACTGGAAAATCATGTTAAAAACGAGGTAATATGCCAGAAAAGAGACATTTCTCCATATATTTACTGGAAAATCTTGTTAAAAACGAGGTAATATGCCAGAAAAGAGACATTTCTCCATATAATTACTGGAAAATCTTGTTAAAAACGAGGTAATATGCCAGAAATGAGAGATTTTTCCATATAATTACTGGAAAATCTTGATAAAAACGTGGTAATATGCCAGAAAAGAGTCATTTCTCCATATAATTACTGGTAAATCTTGTTAAAAACGAGGTAATATGCCAGAAATGAGAGATTTTTCCATATAATTACGGGAAAATCTTGATAAAAACGAGGTAATATGCCAGAAAAGATACATTTTTCCAAATAATTACTGGAAAATCTTGTTAAAAACGAGGTAATATGCCAGAAAAGAGACATTTCTCCATAAAATTACTGGTAAATCTTGTTAAAAACGAGGTAATATGCCAGAAAAGAGACATTTTTCCATATAATTACGGGAAAATTTTGATAAAAACGAGGTAATATGCCAGAAAAGAGACATTTCTCCATATATTTACTGGAAAATCTTGTTAAAAACGAGGTAATATGCCAGAAAAGAGACATTTTTCCATATAATTACTGGAAAATCTTGATAAAAACGTGGTAATATGCCAGAGAAGAGACATTTCTCCATATATTTACTGGAAAATCTTGTTAAAAACGAGGTAATATGCCAGAAAAGAGACATTTTTCCATATAATTACTGGAAAATCTTGATAAAAACGAGGTAATATGCCAGAAAAGAGGCATTTTCAAATATAATAACTGGCAAATCATGTTAAAAACGAGGTAATATGCCAGAAAAGAGACATTTCTCCATATAATTACTGGTAAATCTTGTTAAAAACGAGGTAATATGCCAGAAATGAGAGATTTTTCCATATAATTACGGGAAAATCTTGATAAAAACGAGGTAATATGCCAGAAAAGATACATTTTTCCAAATAATTACTGGAAAATCTTGTTAAAAACGAGGTAATATGCCAGAAAAGAGACATTTCTCCATATAATTACTGGTAAATCTTGTTAAAAACGAGGTAATATGCCAGAAAAGAGACATTTTTCAATATAATTACGGGAAAATTTTGATAAAAACGAGGTAATATGCCAGAAAAGAGACATTTCTCCATATACCGGGTGTTTTTTTAAACTGAGACGATCAAATATCTCGAAAAATAGCCACTCTACGGAAAAAATGTCCATAATCAAAATTTAATCATACCGCGGGGGAAATACATTAGTGCAAAAAAAAAGTCCCCCCACCCCCGCTTTGTAGGTGGGGCGGGGGTAACTTTTAAACTAAGATAGGAAGCCATATTTTTTATTGCAGATACGGATTCTACGACTAAAAGTACGTATGATTTGAATAAAATATTTTGTTCGGTTCATGATAGATGGCGTTGCAATCGACGAAATTCAATTTTTTCAATTTCTCCTTCTTAGAACCCACGCATTCGATTCTGCAATACGTTTGAAATAAAAAACATCACGTTTTCATTGGAAATACTCGAAATTCGTCATCAAAACAATTTATTCAGTTTTGTAAATCTAAAATAAGTGTTCAAAATGATGGCCTGAATTTTGTATTTTTGAAATTTAATAATAAAACTTGAAATTAATTTTGAACACTTATTTAGATTTACAAAACTGAATAAATTGTTTTGATGACGAATTTCGTGTATTTCCAATGAAAACGTGATGTTTTTTATTTCAAACGTATTGCAGAATCGAATGCGTGTGTTCTAAGAAGGAGAAATTGAAAAAATTGAATTTCGTCGATTGCAACGCCATCTATCATGAACCGAACAAAATATTTTATTCAAATCATACGTACTTTTAGTCGTAGAATCCGTATCTGCAATAAAAAATATGGCTTCCTATCTTAGTTTAAAAGTTACCCCCGCCCCACCTACAAAGTGGGGGTGGGGGGACTTTTTTTTTTGCACTAATGTATTTCCCCCGCGGTATGATTAAATTTTGATTATGGACATTTTTTCCGTAGAGTGGCTATTTTTCGAGATATTTGATCGTCTCAGTTTAAAAAAAACACCCGGTATTTACTGGAAAATCTTGTTAAAAACGAGGTAATATGCCAGAAAAGAGACATTTTTCCATATAATTACTGGAAAATCTTGATAAAAACGTGGTAATATGCCAGAGAAGAGACATTTCTCCATATATTTACTGGAAAATCTTGTTAAAAACGAGGTAATATGCCAGAAAAGAGACATTTTTCCATATAATTACTGGAAAATCTTGATAAAAACGAGGTAATATGCCAGAAAAGAGGCATTTTCAAATATAATAACTGGCAAATCATGTTAAAAACGAGGTAATATGCCAGAAAAGAGACATTTCTCCATATAATTACTGGAAAATCTTGTTAAAAACGAGGTAATATGCCAGAAAAGAGACATTTCTCCATATATTTAATGGAAAATCTTGTTAAAAACGAGGTAATATGCCAGAAAAGAGACATTTCTCCATATAATTACTGGAAAATCTTGTTAAAATCGAGGTAATATGCCAGAAATGAGAGATTTTTCCATATAATTACTGGAAAATCTTGATAAAAACGTGGTAATATGCCAGAAAAGAGGCATTTTTAAATATAATAACTGGAAAATCTTGATAAAAACGTGGTAATATGCCAGAAAAGAGGCATTTTTAAATATAATAACTGGAAAATCATGTTAAAAACGAGGTAATATGCCAGAAAAGAGACATTTCTCCATATATTTACTGGAAAATCTTGTTAAAAACGAGGTAATATGCCAGAAAAGAGACATTTCTCCATATAATTACTGGAAAATCTTGTTAAAAACGAGGTAATATGCCAGAAATGAGAGATTTTTCCATATAATTACTGGAAAATCTTGATAAAAACGTGGTAATATGCCAGAAAAGAGACATTTCTCCATATAATTACTGGTAAATCTTGTTAAAAACGAGGTAATATGCCAGAAATGAGAGATTTTTTCATATAATTACGTGAAAATTTTGATAAAAACGATGTAATATGCCAGAAATGAGACATTTCTCCAAATATTTAGTGGAAAATCTTGTTAAAAACGAAATAATATGCCAGAAATGAGAGATTTTTCCATATAATTACTGGAAAATCTTGATAAAAACGTGGTAATATGCCAGAAAAGAGGCATTTCTCCATATATTTACTGGAAAAACTTGTTAAAAACGAGGTAATATGCCAGAAAAGAGACATTTCTCCATATAATTACTGGAAAATCTTGTTAAAAACGAGGTCATATGCCAGAAATCAGAGATTTTTCCATATAATTACTGGAAAATCTTGATAAAAACGAGGTAATATGCCAGAAAAGATACATTTTTCCAAACAATTACTGGAAAATCTTGTTAAAAACGAGGTAATATGCCAGAAAAGAGGCATTTCTCCATATAATTACTGGTAAATCTTGTTAAAAACGAGGTGATATGCCAGAAAAGAGACATTTTTCCATATAATTACGGGAAAATTTTGATAAAAACGAGGTAATATGCCAGAAAAGAGACATTTCTCCATATATTTACTGGAAAATTTTGTTAAAAACGAGGTAATATGCCAGAAAAGAGACATTTTTCCATATAATTACTGGAAAATCTTGATAAAAACGTGGTAATATGCCAGAAAAGAGACATTTCTCCATATAATTACTGGTAAATCTTGTTAAAAACGAGGTAATATGCCAGAAAAGAGACCTTTTTCCATATAATTACGGGAAAATTTTGATAAAAACGAGGTAATAAGCCAGAAAAGATACATTTTTCCATATAATTACGTGAAAATTTTGATAAAAACGATGTAATATGCCAGAAAAGAGACATTTCTCCATATAATTACTGGAAAATCCTGTTAAAACCGAGGTATTATGCCAGAAAAGAGACATTTTTCCATATAATTACTGGAAAATCTTGATAAAAACGTGGTAATATGCCAGAAAAGAGGCATTTTTTAATATAATAACTGGAAAATCATGTTAAAAACGAGGTAATATGCCAGAAAAGAGACATTTCTCCATATATTTACGGGAAAATCTTGTTAAAAACGAGGTAATATGCCAGAAAAGAGACATTTCTCCATATAATTACTGGAAAATCTTGTTAAAAACGAGGTAATATGCCAGAAATGAGAGATTTTTCCATATAATTCCTGGAAAATCTTGATAAAAACGTGGTAATATGCCAGAAAAGAGACATTTCTCCAAATAATTACTGGTAAATCTTGTTAAAAACGAGGTAATATGTCAGAAAAGAGACCTTTTTCCATATAATTACGGGAAAATTTTGATAAAAACGAGGTTATATGCCAGAAAAGATACATTTTTCCATATAATTACGTGAAAATTTTGATAAAAACGATGTAATATGCCAGAAAAGAGACATTTCTCCATATAATTACTGGAAAATCCTGTTAAAACCGAGGTATTATGCCAGAAAAGAGACATTTTTCCATATAATTACTGGAAAATCTTGATAAAAACGTGGTAATATGCCAGAAAAGAGGCATTTTTTAATATAATAACTGGAAAATCATGTTAAAAACGAGGTAATATGCCAGAAAAGAGACATTTCTCCATATATTTACGGGAAAATCTTGTTAAAAACAAGGTAATATGCCAGAAAAGAGACATTTCTCCATATAATTACTGGAAAATCTTGTTAAAAACGAGGTAATATGCCAGAAATGAGAGATTTTTCCATATAATTCCTGGAAAATCTTGATAAAAACGTGGTAATATGCCAGAAAAGAGACATTTCTCCAAATAATTACTGGTAAATCTTGATAAAAACGAAGTAATATGCCAGAAAAGATACATTTTTCCAAACAATTACTGGAAAATCTTGTTAAAAACGAGGTAATATGCCAGAAAAGAGGCATTTCTCCATATAATTACTGGTAAATCTTGTTAAAAACGAGGTAATATGCTAGAAAAGAGACATTTTTCCATATAATTACGGGAAAATTTTGATAAAAACGAGGTAATATGCCAGAAAAGAGACATTTCTCCATATATTTACTGGAAAATCTTGTTAAAAACGAGGTAATATGCCAGAAAAGAGACATTTTTCCATATAATTACTGGAAAATCTTGATAAAAACGTGGTAATATGCCAGAAAAGAGACATTTCTCCATATAATTACTGGTAAATCTTGTTAAAAACGAGGTAATATGTCAGAAAAGAGACCTTTTTCCATATAATTACGGGAAAATTTTGATAAAAACGAGGTTATATGCCAGAAAAGATACATTTTTCCATATAATTACGTGAAAATTTTGATAAAAACGATGTAATATGCCAGAAAAGAGACATTTCTCCATATAATTACTGGAAAATCTTGTTAAAAACGAGGTAATATGCCAGAAATGAGAGATTTTTCCATATAATTACTGGAAAATCTTGATAAAAACGTGGTAATATGCCAGAAAAGAGACATTTCTCCATATATTTACTGGAAAATCTTGTTAAAAACGAGGTAATATGGCAGAAATGAGAGATTTTTCCATATAATTACGTGAAAATTTTGATAAAAACGATGTAATATGCCAGAAATGAGACATTTCTCCATATAATTACGGGAAAATCATGTTAAAAACGAGGTAATATGCCAGAAAAGAGACATTTCTCCATATATTTACTGGAAAATTTTGTTAAAAACGAGGTAATATGCCAGAAAAGAGACATTTTTCCTTATAATTACTGGAAAATCTTGATAAAAACGTGGTAATATGCCAGAAAAGAGGCATTTTTAAATATAATAACTTGAAAATCTTGATAAAAACGTGGTAATATGCCAGAAAAGAGGCATTTTTAAATATGATAACTGGAAAATCATGTTAAAAACGAGGTAATATGCCAGAAAAGAGACATTTCTCCATATATTTACTGGAAAATCTTGTTAAAAACGAGGTAATATGCCAGAAAAGAGACATTTCTCCATATAATTACTGGAAAATCTTGTTAAAAACGAGGTAATATGCCAGAAATGAGAGATTTTTCCATATAATTACTGGAAAATCTTGATAAAAACGTGGTAATATGCCAGAAAAGAGACATTTCTCCATATAATTACTGGTAAATCTTGTTAAAAACGAGGTAATATGCCAGAAATGAGAGATTTTTCCATATAATTACGTGAAAATTTTGATAAAAACGATGTAATATGCCAGAAATGAGACATTTCTCCATATATTTACTTGAAAATCTTGTTAAAAACGAGGTAATATGCCACAAATGAGAGATTTTTTCATATAATTACTGGAAAATCTTGATAAAAACGTGGTAATATGCCAGAAAAGAGGCATTTTTAAATATAATAACTGGAAAATCATGTTAAAAACGAGGTAATATGCCAGAAAAGAGACATTTCTCCATATATTTACTGGAAAATCTTGTTAAAAACGAGGTAATATGCCAGAAATGAGAGATTTTTCCATATAATTACTGGAAAATCTTGATAAAAACGTAGTAATATGCCAGAAAAGAGACATTTCTCCATATATTTACTGGAAAATCTTGATAAAAACGTGGTAATATGCCAGAAAAGAGACATTTCTCCATATAATTACTGGAAAATCTTGTTAAAAACGAGGTAATATGCCAGAAATGAGAGATTTTTCCAGATAATTACTGGAAAATCTTGATAAAAACGTGGTAATATGCCAGAAAAGAGACATTTCTCCATATATTTACTGGAAAATCTTGTTAAAAACGAGGTAATATGCCAGAAATGAGAGATTTTTCCATATAATTACTGGAAAATCTTGATAAAAACGTGGTAATATGCCAGAAAAGAGGCATTTTTAAATATAATACCTGGAAAATCATGTTAAAAACGAGGTAATATGCCAGAAAAGAGACATTTCTCCATATATTTACTGGAAAATCTTGTTAAAAACGAGGTAATATGCCAGAAATGAGAGATTTTTCCATATAATTACGTGAAAATTTTGATAAAAACGATGTAATATGCCAGAAATGAGACATTTCTCCATATATTTACTGGAAAATCTTGTTAAAAACGAGGTAATATGCCAGAAATGAGAGATTTTTCCATATAATTACTGGAAAATCTTGATAAAAACGTGGTAATATGCCAGAAAAGAGACATTTCTCTATATAATTACTGGAAAATCTTGTTAAAAACGAGGTAATATGCCAGAAATGAGAGATTTTTCCATATAATTACTGGAAAATCTTGATAAAAACGTGGTAATATGCCAGAAAAGAGGCATTTTTAAACATAATAACTGGAAAATCATATTAAAAACGAGGTAATATGCCAGAAAAGAGACATTTCTCCATATATTTACTGGAAAATCTTGTTAAAAACGAGGTAATATGCTAGAAATGAGAGATTTTTCCATATAATTACGTGAAAATTTTGATAAAAACGATGTAATATGCCAGAACTGAGACATTTCTCCATATATTTACTGGAAAATCTTGTTAAAAACGAGGTAATATGCCAGAAATGAGAGATTTTTCCATATAATTACTGGAAAATCTTGATAAAACCGTGGTAATATGCCAGAAAAGAGACATTTCTCCATATAATTACTGGAAAATCTTGTTAAAAACGAGGTAATATGCCAGAAATGAGAGATTTTTCCATATAATTACTGGAAAATCTTGATAAAACCGTGGTAATATGCCAGAAAAGAGGCATTTTTAAATATAATAACTGGAAAATCATGTTAAAAACGAGGTAATATGCCAGAAAAGAGATATTTCTCCATATATTTACTGGAAAATCTTGTTAAAAACGAGGTAATATGCCAGAAAAGATACATTTTTCAATATAATTACGTGAAAATTTTGATAAAAACGATGTAATATGCCAGAAAAGAGACATTTCTCCATATATTTACTGGAAAATCTTGTTAAAAACGAGGTAATATGCCAGAAATGAGAGATTTTTCCATATAATTACTGGAAAATCTTGATAAAAACGAGGTAATATGCCAGAAAAGATACATTTTTCCAAATAATTACTGGAAAATCTTGATAAAAACGAGGTAATATGCCAGAAATGAGAGATTTTTCCATATAATTACTGGAAAATCTTGATAAAAACGTGGTAATATGCCAGAAAAGAGGCATTTTTAAATATAATAACTGGAAAATTTTGATAAAAACGAGGTAATATGCCAGAAAAGAGACATTTCTCCATATATTTACTGGAAAATCTTGTTAAAAACGAGGTAATATGCCAGAAATGAGAGATTTTTCCATATAATTACTGGAAAATCTTGATAAAAACGTGGTAATATGCCAGAAAAGAGGCATTTTTAAATATAGTAACTGGGAAATCATGTTAAAAACGAGGTAATATGCCAGAAAAGAGACATTTTTCCATATAATTACGTGAAAATATTGATAAAAACGATGTAATATGCCAGAAAAGAGACATTTCTCCATATATTTACTGGAAAATCTTGTTAAAAACGAGGTAATATGCCAGAAATGAGAGATTTTTCCATATAATTACTGGAAAATATTGATAAAAACGTGGTAATATGCCAGAAAAGTGGCATTTTTAAATATAATAACTGGAAAATCATGTTAAAAACGAGGTAATATGCCAGAAAAGAGTCATTTCTCCATATATTTACGTGAAAATTTTGATAAAAACGATGTAATATGCCAGAAAAGAGACATTTCTCCATATATTTACTGGAAAATCTTGTTAAAAACGAGGTAATATGCCAGAAATGAGAGATTTTTCCATATAATTACTGAAAAATCATGTTAAAAACGAGGTAATATGCCAGAAAAGAGACATTTCTCCATATATTTACTGGAAAATCTTGTTAAAAACGAGGTAATATGCCAGAAAAGAGACATTTTTCCATATAATTACTGGAAAATCTTGATAAAAACGTGGTAATATGCCAGAAAAGAGACATTTCTCCATATAATTACTGGAAAACCATGTTAAAAACGAGGTAATATGCCAGAAAAGAGACATTTCTCCATATATTTACTGGAAAATCTTGATAAAAACGAGGTAATATGCCAGAAAAGAGACATTTCTCCATATAATTACTGGAAAATCTTGTTAAAAAAGAGGTAATATGCCAGAAATGAGAGATTTTTTCATATAATTACTGGAAAATCTTGATAAAAACGTGGTAATATGCCAGAAAAGAGGCATTTTTAAATATAATAACTGGAAAATCTTTATAAAAACGTGGTAATATGCCAGAAAAGAGAAATTTCTCCATATAATTACTGGAAAATCTTGTTAAAAACGAGGTAATATGCCAGAAATGAGAGATTTTTCCATATAATTACTGGAAAATCTTGATAAAAACGTGGTAATATGCCAGAAAAGAGGCATTTTTAAATATAAAAACTGGAAAATCATGTTAAAAACGAGGTAATATGCCAGAAAAGAGACATTTCTCCATATATTTACTGGAAAATCTTGTTAAAAACGAGGTAATATGCCAGAAATGAGAGATTTTTCCATATAATTACTGGAAAATCTTGATAAAAACGTGGTAATATGCCAGAAAAGAGGCATTTCTCCATATATTTACTGGAAAATCTTGTTAAAAACGAGGTAATATGCCAGAAAAGAGACATTTCTCCATATAATTACTGGAAAATCTTGTTAAAAACGAGGTAATATGCCAGAAATGAGAGATTTTTCCATATAATTACGTGAAAATTTTGATGAAAACGATGTAATATGCCAGAAATGAGACATTTCTCCATATATTTACTGGAAAATCTTGTTAAAAACGAGGTAATATGCCAGAAATGAGAGATTTTTCCATATAATTACTAGAAAATCTTGTTAAAAACGAGGTAATATGCCAGAAAAGAGACATTTCTCCATATAATTACTGGTAAATCTTGTTAAAAACGAGGTAATATGCCAGAAATGAGAGATTTTTCCATATAATTACGGGAAAATCTTGATAAAAACGAGGTAATATGCCAGAAAAGAGACATTTTTCCAAATAATTACTGGAAAATCTTGTTAAAAACGAAAAAATATGCCAGAAAAGTGACATTTCTCCATATAATTACTGGTAAATCTTGTTAAAAACGAGGTAATATGCCAGAAAAGAGGCATTTTTAAATATAATAACTGGAAAATCATGTTAAAAACGAGGTAATATGCCAGTAATGAGAGATTTTTCCATATAATTACGGGAAAATCATGTTAAAAACGAGGTAATATGCCAGAAAAGATACATTTTTCCATATAATTACGTGAAAATTTTGATAAAAACGATGTAATATGCCAGAAAAGAGGCATTTTTAAATATAATAACTGGAAAATCTTTATAAAAACGTGGTAATATGCCAGAAAAGAGAAATTTCTCCATATAATTACTGGAAAATCTTGTTAAAAACGAGGTAATATGCCAGAAATGAGAGATTTTTCCATATAATTACTGGAAAATCTTGATAAAAACGTGGTAATATGCCAGAAAAGAGGCATTTTTAAATATAAAAACTGGAAAATCATGTTAAAAACGAGGTAATATGCCAGAAAAGAGACATTTCTCCATATATTTACTGGAAAATCTTGTTAAAAACGAGGTAATATGCCAGAAATGAGAGATTTTTCCATATAATTACTGGAAAATCTTGATAAAAACGTGGTAATATGCCAGAAAAGAGGCATTTCTCCATATATTTACTGGAAAATCTTGTTAAAAACGAGGTAATATGCCAGAAAAGAGACATTTCTCCATATAATTACTGGAAAATCTTGTTAAAAACGAGGTAATATGCCAGAAATGAGAGATTTTTCCATATAATTACGTGAAAATTTTGATGAAAACGATGTAATATGCCAGAAATGAGACATTTCTCCATATATTTACTGGAAAATCTTGTTAAAAACGAGGTAATATGCCAGAAATGAGAGATTTTTCCATATAATTACTAGAAAATCTTGTTAAAAACGAGGTAATATGCCAGAAAAGAGACATTTCTCCATATAATTACTGGTAAATCTTGTTAAAAACGAGGTAATATGCCAGAAATGAGAGATTTTTCCATATAATTACGGGAAAATCTTGATAAAAACGAGGTAATATGCCAGAAAAGAGACATTTTTCCAAATAATTACTGGAAAATCTTGTTAAAAACGAAAAAATATGCCAGAAAAGTGACATTTCTCCATATAATTACTGGTAAATCTTGTTAAAAACGAGGTAATATGCCAGAAAAGAGGCATTTTTAAATATAATAACTGGAAAATCATGTTAAAAACGAGGTAATATGCCAGTAATGAGAGATTTTTCCATATAATTACGGGAAAATCATGTTAAAAACGAGGTAATATGCCAGAAAAGATACATTTTTCCATATAATTACGTGAAAATTTTGATAAAAACGATGTAATATGCCAGAAAAGAGGCATTTTTAAATATAATAACTGGAAAATCATATTAAAAACGAGGTAATATGCCAGAAAAGAGACATTTCTCCATATATTTACTGGAATATCTTGTTAAAAACGAGGTAATATGCCAGAAATGAGAGATTTTTCCATATAATTACTGGAAAATCTTGATAAAAACGTGGTAATATGCCAGAAAAGAGGCATTTCTCCATATATTTACTGTTAAATCTTGATAAAAACGTGGTAATATGCCAGAAAAGAGACATTTCTCCATATATTTACTGGAAAATCTTGTTAAAAACGAGGTAATATGCCAGAAATGAGAGATTTTTCCATATAATTACTGGAAAATCTTGATAAAAACGTGGTAATATGCCAGAAAAGAGACATTTCTCCATATATTTACTGGAAAATCTTGTTAAAAACGAGGTAATATGCCAGAAATGAGAGATTTTTCCATATAATTACTGGAAAATCTTGATAAAAACGTGGTAATATGCCAGAAAAGAGGCATTTTTAAATATAATACCTAGAAAATCATGTTAAAAACGAGGTAATATGCCAGAAAAGAGACATTTCTTCATATATTTACTGGAAAATCTAGTTAAAAACGAGGTAATATGCCAGAAATGAGAGATTTTTCCATATAATTACGTGAAAATTTTGATAAAAACGATGTAATATGCCAGAAATGAGACATTTCTCCATATATTTACTGGAAAATCTTGTTAAAAACGAGGTAATATGCCAGAAATGAGAGATTTTTCCGTATAATTACTGGAAAATCTTGATAAAAACGTGGTAATATGCCAGAAAAGAGACATTTCTCTATATAATTACTGGAAAATCTTGTTAAAAACGAGGTAATATGCCAGAAATGAGAGATTTTTCCATATAATTACTGGAAAATCTTGATAAAAACGTGGTAATATGCCAGAAAAGAGGCATTTTTAATTATAATAACTTGAAAATCATATTAAAAACGAGGTAATATGCCAGAAAAGAGACATTTCTCCATATATTTACTGGAAAATCTTGTTAAAAACGAGGTAATATGCTAGAAATGAGAGATTTTTCCATATAATTACGTGAAAATTTTGATAAAAACGATGTAATATGCCAGAAATGAGACATTTCTCCATATATTTACTGGAAAATCTTGTTAAAAACGAGGTAATATGCCAGAAATGAGAGATTTATCCATATAATTACTGGAAAATCTTGATAAAAACGTGGTAATATGCCAGAAAAGAGACATTTCTCCATATAATTACTGGAAAATCTTGTTAAAAACGAGGTAATATGCCAGAAATGAGAGATTTTTCCATATAATTACTGGAAAATCTTGATAAAAACGTGGTAATATGCCAGAAAAGAGGCATTTTTAAATATAATAACTGGAAAATCATGTTAAAAACGAGGTAATATGCCAGAAAAGAGACATTTCTCCATATATTTACTGGAAAATCTTGTTAAAAACAAGGTAATATGCCAGAAAAGATACATTTTTCCATATAATTACGTGAAAATTTTGATAAAAACGATGTAATATGCCAGAAAAGAGACATTTCTCCATATGTTTACTGGAAAATCTTGTTAAAAACGAGGAAATATGCCAGAAATGAGAGATTTTTCCATATAATTACTGGAAAATCTTGAAAAAAACGAGGTAATATGCCAGAAAAGATACATTTTTCCATATATTTACTGGAAAATCTTGTTAAAAACGAGGTAATATGCCAGAAATGAGAGATTTTTCCATATAATTACTGGAAAATCTTGATAAAAACGAGGTAATATGCCAGAAAAGATACATTTTTCCAAATAATTACTGAAAAATTTTGATAAAAACGAGGTAATATGCCAGAAATGAGAGATTTTTCCATATAATTACTGGAAAATCTTGATAAAAACGTGGTAATATGCCAGAAAAGAGGCATTTTCAAATATAATAACTGGAAAATCTTGATAAAAACGAGGTAATATGCCAGAAAAGAGACATTTCTCCATATATTTACTGGAAAATCTTGTTAAAAACGAGGTAATATGCCAGAAATGAGAGATTTTTCCATATAATTACTGGAAAATCTTGATAAAAACGTGGTAATATGCCAGAAAAGAGGCATTTTTAAATATAGTAACTGGGAAATCATGATAAAAACGAGGTAATATGCCAGAAAAGAGACATTTTTCCATATAATTACGTGAAAATATTGATAAAAACGATGTAATATGCCAGAAAAGAGACATTTCTCCATATATTTACTGGAAAATCTTGTTAAAAACGAGGTAATATGCCAGAAATGAGAGATTTTTCCATATAATTACTGGAAAATATTGATAAAAACGTGGTAATATGCCAGAAAAGAGGCATTTTTAAATATAATAACTGGAAAATCATGTTAAAAACGAGGTAATATGCCAGAAAAGAGACATTTCTACATATATTTACGTGAAAATTTTGATAAAAACGATGTTATATGCCAGAAAAGAGACATTTCTCCATATATTTACTGGAAAATCTTGTTAAAAACGAGGTAATATGCCAGAAATGAGAGATTTTTCCATATAATTACTGAAAAATCATGTTAAAAACGAGGTAATATGCCAGAAAAGAGACATTTCTCCATATATTTACTGGAAAATCTTGTTAAAAACGAGGTAATATGCCAGAAAAGAGACATTTTTCCATATAATTACTGGAAAATCTTGATAAAAACGTGGTAATATGCCAGAAAAGAGACATTTCTCCATATAATTACTGGAAAACCATGTTAAAATCGAGGTAATATACCAGAAAAGAGACATTTCTCCATATATTTACTGGAAAATCTTGATAAAAACGAGGTAATATGCCAGAAAAGAGACATTTCTCCATATAATTACTGGAAAATCTTGTTAAAAAAGAGGTAATATGCCAGAAATGAGAGATTTTTTCATATAATTACTGGAAAATCTTGATAAAAACGTGGTAATATGCCAGAAAAGAGGCATTTTTAAATATAATAACTGGAAAATCTTGATAAAAACGTGGTAATATGCCAGAAAAGAGAAATTTCTCCATATAATTACTGGAAAATCTTGTTAAAAACGAGGTAATATGCCAGAAATGAGAGATTTTTCCATATAATTACTGGAAAATCTTGATAAAAACGTGGTAATATGCCAGAAAAGAGGCATTTCTCCATATATTTACTGGAAAATCTTGTTAAAAACGAGGTAATATGCCAGAAAAGAGACATTTGTAGCAGCTCGAATATTCGACTCACCGATATTCGATTCTGCCACAAACAAAACAATTAGTGAAATTCAAATATAATCCAACTTATTTGAATTAAGCGTTCACTAACCCCATCACATATACATCTATCCAACCAACACTATCCAATAACCGAACCATTACTATAAAACATTTATAGTAAAACCATCGCCATCCAACCAACATCACCACGAACTAACAATGTTCGGTGATGCAAATAATAATCCACTGCACTACATAAGTGCAATGTCGACCGTCGCCGGCGCATGTGTTCCCTCTTCACAAAACGAAGACGAAGGCGACGTCATCACACAACAAAACAAAAATACAATATTATCGTCCATTGCGATTTTAACTCTCGAACAAGAAAGATTCGAACCTCTCAACAATTTTGTGTGCAAGTAAAAATGTGGTAGTGGTGGTGCAACAATAAATAATAAAATTAATTGATTTAAAATAAAAACATTTATATAATTATAATCAAATTAGAAATTAACAATTAATAAAATTAATTGACTTGAATAAAAAAACATTTATATAGTTATAATAAAATTAGACATTAACAATAAATAAAATAAATAAATTGCAATAATCAAAAAAACTAAAAACGTGAAAATAAATAAATAATTTAATTCAATAGTGCATTTCATTTATTGTTGTTATGGGAAGTCCGGACCGGGCGACATTGTTAAAATAAGATACACAATCTTACAATTGGTGACCAACGACGGCAGTTTTTACTGCATTAAGAATTATACACGCAACCGCGTGGAAAAAAAAAACACATCGCAGCGAACACCACGCTGATAATTTCATGCGACGCGGGACACGGTGAAGCGATCCACCCTCACCGCAACGCGGGACACCGAGGGACGACACAACGGTGAAGCGAACGACCCTCACCACAACGACAACCAGCAGCAGCAGCAGAAACAACAACAAAATAACCGGTAACAAGTTTTTTTTAAGAAAAATTTTTTTTTCTTGTATTAAAAGTATTATTTTTTTTTGCAACATTTTTTTAATTCAATCATTTTTTTTCGTATATAAACTTAACGTAGAATCAATTTTTATTTTTGCAAAGTAACGTAAATCATTTTCATTGTACATTTTTTTATATATAATTTTCATCACCACATTGCCACCCATCCAAAATATTCTCACACTCCGGTCGAATCTCGCTGCCTATTGTAAATTTCAACGAGCCCCCCCAATATAAGGTAGGACGCAAGGAACTCCATATTCGGGGGTATCTCGCATCGGGCGTTAAAAAGAAGGAGCATCCCGGCCTTCAAACCATTCACTACACGGTAACCATTCCGCTTAATTTTTCATTTTTGGTCAACTAATTTTTTTTACACGGTAACCATTCCGCTTAATTTTTCATTTTTGGTCAACTAATTTTTTTTACACGGTAACCATTCCGCTTTAAAATATTGTATTGTTGTATTTTGATTTGTTTTATTGGTTTGTGCAAAAATGTCGGACGATGAACAAGATCAACAAGGTCCAAAAATAGAGATCGCGGCATCACATCAGCGAATAACAATACAACCTTTCTGGCCACAAAGAGCAAACACATGGTTTCAGCTCGCCGAAATACAATTCGGACTGCAAGGTATAACAGCTGATAAAACAAAGTACCTGCAAACATTATCAGCCTTGCAACCAGAAACGTGCGATGTGATCTCGGATCTCCTCCTCAATCCGCCGACAACCAACCAATACAACACATTAAAGCAAACGCTGCTAGAACGACTAGCACCATCGGGCGAACGTCAGCTGGAACAATTGCTTTCAGGCCAGCAATTAGGCGACCAAAAACCATCTGACGCTTTACGGCACATACACACACTAGCTAACAACAGTTTTAATGAAAATATCATTAAATCTTTGTGGATACGTAAAATGCCGGAGTTGATTCGCATAGCGCTGGTAGCACAGCCCGAATCCTCCACCACACAAACGTTAGCCAAGATAGCCGACAAGATGTATGATGTCATAAACATCACATCTCAAAGCGTCAGTCAAGTCAATGCACCATACCGGCAATCAAGAGAACGCAGTGGAGACAGAACTCCCCGTTCAGCAACAGCACCAAACACACTCGAACAAAGACTGTCGAGAATCGAGTCCAGACTCGACGGGTTACTCAGAGGTCGAAGCCGTTCGCGTGGACGACGAGCTCCCTCACGCAATCGAACCCGCAGTCCCAGCAACAACATATACCAACATGGTAAATGCTGGTTCCACAAAAAATTTGGTAGAGCCGCGCGAAAATGCACGCCACCGTGCAACTTCATCACGTCGCAACCATCGACGTCCGCGGCCGCCGCCGTAAAGATGGACATTGACCACCAAAAAAACTGTTAGAGTCACGGGTTGAGAGCAACATGCCTCCCCTGACCACAAACACACCCTATACGTCACGTTTGTTTGTGTACGATAAACACAACAAACTCACCTACCTAGTCGACACTGGCGCTGACCTTTCGGTTATTCCAGCCATGAATTTCAAAATGAATTACACATTAGCTAATCGAAATTCAAATCTAGTCTTATCGGCTGCCAATGGTTCAATCATCCACACGTACGGCACAAAATTGCTTAACGTGGATATCGGACTCAAACGAACCTTCACGCACGCTTTCATACTAGCTGCAGTGAATCGTCCGATCATTGGCGCCGATTTTCTAAGCAAATTCGGACTTCTTGTCGATGTAAAACGCAAACGGCTGATTGACCCAGCTACAAAGCTGTCAATAAACGCCACAATGGTTCGTGTTAACACACCAACACCGATCCATTTCAACATCGACAACGGCTACGGCACTCTGCTCAAAAAGTACCCACTACTTACAGCAGAGCCGAACTACAAAATGCCAGTCCGACACAACGTGGTTCATCACATCGTCACGGAAGGCCATCTGCCCGTGTCGAGACCACGCAGACTAGATTCGGTGCGTCACAAAGCTGCACAAGCAGAATTTCAACACATGGTGGAATTAGGGATTTGTCGAACATCGACATCTCCCGTTTCTTGTCCATTACACATGGTCAAGAAGAAAGATCAAGACTGGAGGCCATGTGGGGACTATCGGCGTTTAAACACGGTTACGATACCGGATCGCTACCCGATACCCCACATTCAAAACTTCACCATGCACTTGCATGGCTGCAAAGTTTTCTCCAAACTTGATCTCATCAGAGGTTATCACCACATTCCCGTGGCACCTGAAGACGTTTTCAAGACGGCAATCACCACACCATTTGGCCTCTTCGAATACACCCGAATGCCATTTGGATTACGCAATGCCGCACAAACGTTTCAGCGCTTCATGAACGAAGTCGTTCGAGATCTCGACTTCGTTTTCGTCTACATAGACGACATTCTTGTGGCATCTCAAACTGAGGAACAACACAAACTCCATCTGGAAACACTTTTCCAACGACTTGTCGAGTTTGATGTTCACATCAAGAGCTCAAAATGCGTCTTCGGCGCATCCACTCTTGATTTCCTCAGCCACAAGATTACCGCTAATGGCATCCTTCCGTCACAAGACCGAATCAATGCCATTAAAGAATTCCCAGCTCCAACCTCAATCAAAAGTATTCAGCGATTCATCGGCATGGTCAACTACTACCACCGATTCATACCAAAGCTCGCTGAAATACTCAACCCAATTCACAGCCACCTGGCAGTACTACTACGTAAGCCCAAAACCGCCAAGAACTTCTCTTGGCCTGACGAATGTCAACACGCATTCACGTCACTCAAGGCTGAATTGGCACGCACAACACTCTTGTCTCATCCACTGAGCGACTCAAAGCTCAGCATAACTACTGATGCATCAAACACTGCTGTCGGAGCAGTCATGCAACAGTACAACGACAAGTGTTGGGAGCCCCTGGGATTCTTCTCAAAGAAGCTCTCGGATGCCGAAAAGAAATACTCTGCATTCGATCGGGAATTACTCGCAATATATCTAGCAATCAAACACTTCAGATATTTTGTCGAGGGTCGGGACTTCACAATTTACACCGACCACAAACCTCTCACTCGAGCAATTCAGTCTAAAACTGAACGCAATCCAAGGCAAGCACGCCACTTGGATTACATTAGTCAATTTACCACGGACATCCAGCATGTTCAAGGTACCGAAAACGTTGTCGCGGATACACTTTCGCGCACAACAGCAAACGAAACGGCCACAGTCGAGACTCACTTCGACTGCAACAAGATCGCACAAGCGCAAAAAGCAGACTTGGAACTTCAGAATTTACTTTCTGGTTCTGCTTGTCACGCCAGTTCATCACTGAAACTGGAGCTTTTCACACTACCTGGCCTCGAAATCTACTGCGAAACATCTACGGGTGCAAATCGCCCGTACATCGCAGAGCAACTACGTCGAACCATCTTCGACACACTACACGGTATCTCACATCCTGGTGTCCGCGCAACTCGTAAATTGATTACTGCTCGATACTTTTGGCCAAGCATTAACAAAGACGTGACCCATTGGGCACAATCCTGTTTATCCTGCCAAAAATCAAAAGTCCAGCGACACACAAAATCGCCTCTGGGACAATTCGCAATTCCACCTGGTCGATTCGAGCATATTCATTTGGATGTCGTAGGACCACTTCCTCCATCCAATGGATACTCATATTTACTCACCTGTGTCGATCGTTTCACTCGATGGCCAGAAGCGTACTGCATGAGCGACATGTCTGCAGCAACCATTGCCACCACATTCGTGCAAAACTACGTATCACGATTTGGCGTTCCACTTGACATCACAACTGATCAAGGAACCCAATTCGAGTCGAAACTTTTCTCGGAGTTAACGAAACTCCTCGGCTCGCATCGTATACGTACAACGGCTTACCACCCACAAGCCAATGGCATGGTCGAACGTTTCCACCGCCAGCTCAAAGCTGCTCTCAAGGCCCGAGGCAACACAATTCACTGGAGCTCCGAAGTACCAATCGTTCTACTTGGTATTCGAGCAACGGTCAAAGAAGATCTGAAGTGCTCACCAGCTGAAATGGTTTACGGTCAAACCATCAAGCTACCCGGTGAGTTCTTCATCGAACATCCTCTACCGTCTCCATCCACAACCGACACAGTCATCGACCAACTCCGCACCACCATGCAAAATATTATCCCCACGGCAACAAGACCAACGAACGAAAACAATATATTCGTTCCAAAATCGCTCAACAATTGCGATTACGACTTTGTCCGGGTTGATAAGGTTCGAACTGGATTACAATCTCCATACGATGGGCCATACAAAGTTATACGCCGCTTACGCAAGCAATTCATTGTCTCAATCAAAGACAAACACCACTCAATCTCAATCGACAGATTGAAACCGGCGTACGGTATTCTCAACACGGCTGATCAAATATCAGCCAGCAAACGATATAAAACCGTCCGGTTCACCGTATAACGTCTCAAAACCAATGGTTTCTCATCTGGAGAGGGGGTACTGTAGCAGCTCGAATATTCGACTCACCGATATTCGATTCTGCCACAAACAAAACAATTAGTGAAATTCAAATATAATCCAACTTATTTGAATTAAGCGTTCACTTACCCCATCACATATACATCTATCCAACCAACACTATCCAATAACCGAACCATTACTATAAAACATTTATAGTAAAACCATCGCCATCCAACCAACATCACCACGAACTAACAATGTTCGGTGATGCAAATAATAATCCACTGCACTACATAAGTGCAATGTCGACCGTCGCCGGCGCATGTGTTCCCTCTTCACAAAACGAAGACGAAGGCGACGTCATCACACAACAAAACAAAAATACAATATTATCGTCCATTGCGATTTTAACTCTCGAACAAGAAAGATTCGAACCTCTCAACAATTTTGTGTGCAAGTAAAAATGTGGTAGTGGTGGTGCAACAATAAATAATAAAATTAATTGATTTAAAATAAAAACATTTATATAATTATAATCAAATTAGAAATTAACAATTAATAAAATTAATTGACTTGAATAAAAAAACATTTATATAGTTATAATAAAATTAGACATTAACAATAAATAAAATAAATAAATTGCAATAATCAAAAAAACTAAAAACGTGAAAATAAATAAATAATTTAATTCAATAGTGCATTTCATTTATTGTTGTTATGGGAAGTCCGGACCGGGCGACATTGTTAAAATAAGATACACAATCCTACACATTTCTCCATATAATTACTGGAAAATCTTGTTAAAAACGAGGTAATATGCCAGAAATGAGAGATTTTTCCATATAATTACGTGAAAATTTTGATGAAAACGATGTAATATGCCAGAAATGAGACATTTCTCCATATATTTACTGGAAAATCTTGTTAAAAACGAGGTAATATGCCAGAAATGAGAGATTTTTCCATATAATTACTGGAAAATCTTGTTAAAAACGAGGTAATATGCCAGAAAAGAGACATTTCCCATATAATTACTGGTAAATCTTGTTAAAAACGAGGTAATATGCCAGAAATGAGAGATTTTTCCATATAATTACGGGAAAATCTTGATAAAAACGAGGTAATATGCCAGAAAAGATACATTTTTCCAAATAATTACTGGAAAATCTTGTTAAAAACGAGGTAATATGCCAGAAAAGAGACATTTCTCCATATAATTACTGGTAAATCTTGTTAAAAACGAGGTAATATGCCAGAAAAGAGGCATTTTTAAATATAATAACTGGAAAATCATGTTAAAAACGAGGTAATATGCCAGAAATGAGAGATTTTTCCATATAATTAAGGGAAAATCATGTTAAAAACGAGGTAATATGCCAGAAAAGATACATTTTTCCATATAATTACTGGAAAATTTTGATAAAAACGATGTAATATGCCAGAAAAGAGGCATTTTTAAATATAATAACTGGAAAATCATGTTAAAAACGAGGTAATATGCCAGAAAAGAGACATTTCTCCATATATTTACTGGAAAATCTTGTTAAAAACGAGGTAATATGCCAGAAATGAGAGATTTTTCCATATAATTACTGGAAAATCTTGATAAAAACGTGGTAATATGCCAGAAAAGAGGCATTTTTAAATATAATAACTGGAAAATCATGTTAAAAACGAGGTAATATGCCAGAAAAGAGACATTTCTCCATATATTTACTGGAAAATCTTGTTAAAAACGAGGTAAGATGCCAGAAAAGAGACATTTCTCCATATAATTACTGGAAAATCTTGTTAAAAACGAGGTAATATGCCAGAAATGAGAGATTTTTCCATATAATTACTGGAAAATCTTGATAAAAACGTGGTAATATGCCAGAAAAGAGGCATTTTTAAATATAATAACTGGAAAATCTTGATAAAAACGTAGTAATATGCCAGAAAAGAGGCATTTTTAAATATAATAACTGGAAAATCATGTTAAAAACGAAGTAATATGCCAGAAAAGAGACATTTCTCCATATATTTACTAGAAAATCTTGTTAAAAACGAGGTAATATGCCAGAAAAGAGACATTTCTCCATATAATTACTGGAAAATCTTGTTAAAAACGAGGTAATATGCCAGAAATGAGAGATTTTTCCATATAATTACTGGAAAATCTTGATAAAAACGTGGCAATATGCCAGAAAAGAGACATTTCTCCATATAATTACTGGTAAATCTTGTTAAAAACGAGGTAATATGCCAGAAATGAGAGATTTTTCCATATAATTACGTGAAAATTTTGATAAAAACGATGTAATATGCCAGAAATGAGACATTTCTCCATATATTTACTGGAAAATCTTGTTAAAAACGAGGTTATATGCCAGAAATGAGAGATTTTTCCATATAATTACTGGAAAATCTTGATAAAAACGTGGTAATATGCCAGAAAAGAGGCATTATTAAATATAATAACTGGAAAATCATGTTAAAAACGAGGCAATATGCCAGAAAAGAGACATTTCTCCATATATTTACTGGAAAATCTTGTTAAAAACGAGGTAATATGCCAGAAATGAGAGATTTTTCCATATAATTACTGGAAAATCTTGATAAAAACGTGGTAATATGCATGAAAAGAGGCATTTCTCCATATATTTACTGGAAAATCTTGTTAAAAACGAGGTAATATGCCAGAAAAGAGACATTTCTCCATATAATTATTGGAAAATCTTGTTAAAAACGAGGTAATATGCCAGAAATGAGAGATTTTTCAATATAATTACGTGAAAATTTTGATAAAAACGATGTAATATGCCAGAAATGAGACATTTCTCCATATATTTACTGGAAAATCTTGTTAAAAACGAGGTAATATGCCAGAAAAGAGACATTTTTCCATATAATTACTGGAAATTCTTGATAAAAACGTGGTAATATGCCAGAAAAGAGGCATTTTTAAATATAATAACTGGAAAATCATGTTAAAAACGAGGCAATATGCCAGAAAAGAGACATTTCTCCATATATTTACTGGAAAATCTTGTTAAAAACGAGGTAATATGCCAGAAATGAGAGATTTTTCCATATAATTACTGGAAAATCTTGATAAAAACGTGGTAATATGCCAGAAAAGAGGCATTTTTAAATATAATAACTGGAAAATCTTGATAAAAACGTGGTAATATGCCAGAAAAGAGGCATTTTTAAATATAATAACTGGAAAATCATGTTAAAAACGAGGTAATATGCCAGAAAAGAGACATTTCTCCATATATTTACTGGAAAATCTTGTTAAAAACGAGGTAATATGCCAGAAAAGAGACATTTCTCCATATAATTACTGGAAAATCTTGTTAAAAACGAGGTAATATGCCAGAAATGAGAGATTTTTCCATATAATTACTGGAAAATCTTGATAAAAACGTGGTAATATGCCAGAAAAGCGACATTTCTCCATATAATTACTGGTAAATCTTGTTAAAAACGAGGTAATATGCCAGAAATGAGAGATTTTTCCATATAATTACGGGAAAATCATGTTAAAAACGAGGTAATATGCCAGAAAAGAGACATTTCTCCATATATTTACTGGAAAATCTTGTTAAAAACGAGGTAATATGCCAGAAAAGAGATATTTTTACATATAATTACTGGAAAATCTTGATAAAAACGTGGTAATATGCCAGAAAAGAGGCATTTTTAAATATAATAAATGGAAAATCATGTTAAAAACGAGGTAATATGCCAGAAAAGGGACATTTCTCCATATATTTACTGGAAAATCTTGTTAAAAACGAGGTAATATGCCAGAAAAGAGACATTTCTCCATATAATTACTGGAAAATCTTGTTAAAAACGAGGTAATATGCCAGAAATGAGAGATTTTTCCATATAATTACTGAAAAATCTTGATAAAAACGTGGTAATATGCCAGAAAAGAGTCATTTCTCCATATAATTACTGGTAAATCTTGTTAAAAACGAGGTAATATGCCAGAAATGAGAGATTTTTCCATATAATTACGGGAAAATCTTGATAAAAACGAGGTAATATGCCAGAAAAGATACATTTTTCCAAATAATTACTGGAAAATCTTGTTAAAAACGAGGTAATATGCCAGAAAAGAGACATTTCTCCATATAATTACTGGTAAATCTAGTTAAAAACGAGGTAATATGCCAGAAAAGAGACATTTTTCCATATAATTACGGGAAAATTTTGATAAAAACGAGGTAATATGCCAGAAAAGAGACATTTCTCCATATATTTACTGGAAAATCTTGTTAAAAACGAGGTAATATGCCAGAAAAGAGACATTTTTCAATATAATTACTGGAAAATCTTGATAAAAACGTGGTAATATGCCAGAGAAGAGACATTTCTCCATATATTTACTGGAAAATCTTGTTAAAAACGAGGTAAAATGCCAGAAAAGAGACATTTTTCCATATAATTACTGGAAAATCTTGATAAAAACGAGGTAATATGCCAGAAAAGAGGCATTTTTAAATATAATAACTGGCAAATCATGTTAAAAACGAGGTAATATGCCAGAAAAGAGACATTTCTCCATATAAATACTGGTAAATCTTGTTAAAAACGAGGTAATATGCCAGAAATGAGAGATTTTTCCATATAATTACTGGAAAATCTTGATAAAAACGAGGTAATATGCCAGAAAAGATACATTTTTCCAAATAATTACTGGAAAATCTTGTTAAAAACGAGGTAATATGCCAGAAAAGAGACATTTCTCCATATAATTACTGGTAAATCTTGTTAAAAACGAGGTTAGGTGCCAGAAAAGAGGCATTTTTAAATATAATAACTGGAAAATCATGTTAAAAACGAGGTAATATGCCAGAAATGAGAGATTTTCCATATAATTAAGGGAAAATCATGTTAAAAACGAGGTAATATGCCAGAAAAGATACATTTTTCCATATAATTACGTGAAAATTTTGATAAAAACGATGTAATATGCCAGAAAAGAGGCATTTTTAAATATAATAACTGGAAAATCATGTTAAAAACGAGGTAATATGCCAGAAAAGAGACATTTTTCCATATATTTACTGGAAAATCTTGTTAAAAACGAGGTAATATGCCAGAAATGAGAGATTTTTCCATATAATTACTGGAAAATCTTGATAAAAACGTGGTAATATGCCAGAAAAGAGGCATTTTTAAATATAATAACTGGAAAATCATGTTAAAAACGAGGTAATATGCCAGAAAAGAGACATTTCTCCATATATTTACTGGAAAATCTTGTTAAAAACGAGGTAATATGCCAGAAAAGAGACATTTCTCCATATAATTACAAGAAAATCTTGTTAAAATCGAGGTAATATGCCAGAAATGAGAGATTTTTCCATATAATTACTGGAAAATCTTGATAAAAACGTGGTAATATGCCAGAAAAGAGGCATTTTTAAATATAATAACTGGAAAATCTTGATAAAAACGTGGTAATATGCCAGAAAAGAGGCATTTTTAAATATAATAACTGGAAAATCATGTTAAAAACGAGGTAATATGCCAGAAAAGAGACATTTCTCCATATATTTACTGGAAAATCTTGTTAAAAACGAGGTAATATGCCAGAAAAGAGACATTTCTCCATATAATTACTGGTAAATCTTGTTAAAATCGAGGTAATATGCCAGAAATGAGAGATTTTTCCATATAATTACTGGAAAATCTTGATAAAAACGTGGTAATATGCCAGAAAAGAGGCATTTTTAAATATAATAACTGGAAAATCATGTTAAAAACGAGGTAATATGCCAGAAAAGAGACATTTTTCCAAATATTTACTGGAAAATCTTGTTAAAAACGAGGTAATATGCCAGAAATGAGAGATTTTTCCATATAATTACTGGAAAATCTTGATAAAAACGTGGTAATATGCCAGAAAAGAGGCATTTCTCCATATATTTACTGGAAAAACTTGTTAAAAACGAGGTAATATGCCAGAAAAGAGACATTTCTCCATATAATTACTGGAAAATCTTGTTAAAAACGAGGTAATATGCCAGAAATGAGAGATTTTTCCATATAATTACGTGAAAATTTTGATAAAAACGATGTAATATGCCAGAAATGAGACATTTCTCCATATATTTACTGGAAAATCTTGTTAAAAACGAGGTAATATGCCAGAAAAGAGACATTTTTCCATATAATTACTGGAAAATCTTGATAAAAACGTGGTCATATGCCAGAAAAGAGGCATTTTTAAATATAATAACTGGAAAATCATGTTAAAAACGAGGTAATATGCCAGAAAAGAGACATTTCTCCATATAATTACTTGAAAATCTTGTTAAAAACGAGGTACTATGCCAGAAATGAGAGATTTTTCCATATAATTAATGGAAAATCTTGATAAAAACGTGGTAATATGCCAGAAAAGAGGCATTTTTAAATATAATAACTGGAAAATCTTGATAAAAACGTGGTAATATGCCAGAAAAGAGGCATTTTAAAATATAATAACTGGAAAATCATGTTAAAAACGAGGTAATATGCCAGAAAAGAGACATTTCTCCATATATTTACTGGAAAATCTTGTTAAAAACGAGGTAATATGCCAGAAATGAGAGATTTTTCCATATAATTACTGGAAAATCTTGATAAAAACGTGGTAATATGCCAGAAAAGAGGCATTTTTTAATATAATAACTGGAAAATCATGTTAAAAACGAGGTAATATGCCAGAAAAGAGACATTTCTCCATATATTTACTGGAAAATCTTGTTAAAAACGAGGTAATATGCCAGAAAAGAGACATTTCTCCATATAATTACTAGAAAATCTTGTTAAAATCGAGGTAATATGCCAGAAATGAGAGATTTTTCCATATAATTACTGGAAAATCTTGATAAAAACGTGGTAATATGCCAGAAAAGAGGCATTTTTAAATATAATAAGTGGATAATCATGTTAAAAACGAGGTAATATGCCAGAAAAGAGACATTTCTTCATATATTTACTGGAAAATCTTGTTAAAAACGAGGTAATATGCCAGAAATGAGAGATTTTTCCATATAATTACTGGAAAATCTTGATAAAAACGTGGTAATATGCCAGAAAAGAGACATTTCTCCATATAATTACTGGTAAATCTTGTTAAAAACGAGGTAATATGCCAGAAATGAGAGATTTTTCCATATAATTACGGGAAAATCATGTTAAAAACGAGGTAATATGCCAGAAAAGAGACATTTCTCCATATATTTACTGGAAGATCTTGTTAAAAACGAGGTAATATGCCAGAAAAGAGACATTTTTCCATATAATTACTGGAAAATCTTGATAAAAACGTGGTAATATGCCAGAAAAGAGGCATTTTTTAATATAATAACTAGAAAATCATGTTAAAAACGTGGTAATATGCCAGAAAAGTGACATTTCTCCATATATTTACTGGAAAATCTTGTTAAAAACGAGGTAATATGCCAGAAAAGAGACATTTTTCCATATAATTACTGGAAAATCTTGTTAAAAACGAGGTAATATGCCAGAAATGAGAGATTTTTCCATATAATTACTGGAAAATCTTGATAAAAACGTGGTAATATGCCAGAAAAGAGACATTTCTCCAAATAATTACTGGTAAATCTTGTTAAAAACGAGGTAATATGCCAGAAATGAGAGATTTTTCCATATAATTACGGGAAAATCTTGATAAAAACGAGGTAATATGCCAGAAAAGATACATTTTTCCAAACAATTACTGGAAAATCTTGTTAAAAACGAGGTAATATGCCAGAAAAGAGGCATTTCTTCATATAATTACTGGTAAATCTTGTTAAAAACGAGGTAATATGCCAGAAAAGAGACATTTTTTATATAATTAATGGAAAATTTTGATAAAAACGTGGTAATATGCCAGAAAAGAGACATTTCTCCATATATTTACTGGAAAATCTTGTTAAAAACGAGGTAATATGCCAGAAAAGAGACATTTTTCCATATAATTACTGGAAAATCTTGATAAAAACGTGGTAATATGCCAGAAAAGAGACATTTCTCCATATAATTACTTGTAAATCTTGTTAAAAACGAGGTAATATGCCAGAAAAGAGACATTTTTCCATATAATTACGGGAAAATTTTGATAAAAACGAGGTAATATGCCAGAAAAGATACATTTTTCCATATAATTACGTGAAAATTTTGATAAAAGCGATGTAATATGCCAGAAAAGAGACATTTCTCCATATAATTACTGGAAAATCTTGTTAAAAACGAGGTAATATGCCAGAAATGAGAGATTTTTCCATATAATTACTGGAAAATCTTGATAAAAACGTGGTAATATGCCAGAAAAGAGGCATTTTTAAATATAATAACTGGAAAATCATGTTAAAAACGAGGTAATATGCCAGAAAAGAGACATTTCTCCATATATTTACTGGAAAATCTTGTTAAAAACGAGGTAATATGCCAGAAATGAGAGATTTTTCCATATAATTACGTGAAAATTTTGATAAAAACGATGTAATATGACAGAAATGAGACATTTCTCCATATAATTACGGGAAAATCTTGTTAAAAACGAGGTAATATGCCAGAAAAGAGACATTTCTCCATATATTTACTGGAAAATCTTGTTAAAAACGAGGTAATATGCCAGAAAAGAGACATTTTTCCATATAATTACTGGAAAATCTTGATAAAAACGTGGTAATATGCCAGAAAAGAGGCATTTTTAAATATAATAACTGGAAAATCTTGATAAAAACGTGGTAATATGCCAGAAAAGAGGCATTTTTAAATATAATAACTGGAAAATCATGTTAAAAACGAGGTAATATGCCAGAAAAGAGACATTTCTCCATATATTTACTGGAAAATCTTGTTAAAAACGAGGTAATATGCCAGAAAAGAGACATTTCTCCATATAATTACTGGAAAATCTTGTTAAAAACGAGGTAATATGCCATAAATGAGAGATTTTTCCATATAATTACTGGAAAATCTTGATAAAAACGTGGTAATATGCCAGAAAAGAGTCATTTCTCCATATAATTACTGGTAAATCTTGTTAAAAACGAGGTAATATGCCAGAAATGAGAGATGTTTCCATATAATTACGGGAAAATTTTGATAAAAACGATGTAATATGCCAGAAATGAGACATTTCTCCATATATTTACTGGAAAATCTTGTTAAAAACGAGGTAATATGCCAGAAATGAGAGATTTTTTCATATAATTACTGGAAAATCTTGATAAAAACGAGGTAATATGCCAGAAAAGAGGCATTTTAAAATATAATAACTGGAAAATCATGTTAAAAACGAGGTAATATGCCAGAAAAGAGACATTTCTCCATATATTTACTGGAAAATCTTGTTAAAAACGAGGTAATATGCCAGAAATGAGAGATTTTTCCATATAATTACTGGAAAATCTTGATAAAAACGTGGTAATATGCCAGAAAAGAGGCATTTCTCCATATATTTACTGGAAAATCTTGTTAAAAACGAGGTAATATGCCAGAAAAGAGACATTTCTCCATATAATTACTGGAAAATCTTGTTAAAAACGAGGTAATATGCCAGAAATGAGAGATTTTTCCATATAATTACGTGAAAATTTTGATAAAAACGATGTAATATGCCAGAAATGAGACATTTCTCCATATATTTACTGGAAAATCTTGTTAAAAACCAGGTAATATGCCAGAAAAGAGACATTTCTCCATATAATTACTGGAAAATCTTGATAAAAACGTGGTAATATGCCAGAAAAGAGGCATTTTTAAATATAATAACTGGAAAATCATGTTAAAAACGAGGTAATATGCCAGAAAAGAGACATTTCTCCATATAATTACTGGAAAATCTTGTTAAAAACGAGGTAATATGCCAGAAATGAGAGATTTTTCCATATAATTACTGGAAAATCTTGATAAAAACGTGGTAATATGCCAGAAAAGAGGCATTTTTAAATATAATAACTGGAAAATCTTGATAAAAACGTGGTAATATGCCAGAAAAGAGACATTTTTAAATATAATAACTGGAAAATCATGTTAAAAACGAGGTAATATGCCAGAAAAGAGACATTTCTCCATATATTTACTGGAAAATCTTGTTAAAAACGAGGTAATATGCCAGAAAAGAGACATTTCTCCATATAATTACTGGAAAATCTTGTTAAAAACGAGGTAATATGCCAGAAATGAGAGATTTTTCCATATAATTACTGGATAATCTTGATAAACCGTGGTAATATGCCAGAAAAGAGACATTTCTCCATATAATTACTGGTAAATCTTGTTAAAAACGAGGTAATATGCCAGAAATGAGAGATTTTTCCATATAATTACGGGAAAATCATGTTAAAAACGAGGTAATATGCCAGAAAAGAGACATTTCTCCATATATTTACTGGAAAATCTTGTTAAAAACGAGGTAATATGCCAGAAATGAGACATTTTTCCATATAATTACTGAAAAATCTTGATAAAAACGTGGTAATATGCCAGAAAAGAGGCATTTTTAAATATAATAACTGGAAAATCATGTTAAAAACGAGGTAATATGCCAGAAAAGAGACATTTCTCCATATATTTACTGGAAAATCTTGTTAAAAACGAGGTAATATGCCAGAAATGAGAGATTTTTCCATATAATTACTTGAAAATTTTGATAAAAACGATGTAATATGCCAGAAATGAGACATTTCTCCATATAATTACGGGAAAATCATGTTAAAAACGAGGTAATATGCCAGAAAAGAGACATTTCTCCATATATTTACTGGAAAATCTTGTTAAAAACGAGGTAATATGCCAGAAAAGAGACATTTTTCCATATAATTACTGGAAAATCTTGATAAAAACGTGGTAATATGCCAGAAAAGAGGCATTTTTAAATATAATAACTGGAAAATCTTGATAAAAACGTGGTAATATGCCAGAAAAGAGGCATTTTTAAATATAGCAACTGGAAAATCATGTTAAAAACGAGGTAATATGCCAGAAAAGAGACATTTCTCCATATATTTACTGGAAAATCTTGTTAAAAACGAGGTAATATGCCAGAAAAGAGACATTTCTCCATATAATTGCTGGAAAATCTTGTTAAAAACGAGGTAATATGCCAGAAATGAGAGATTTTTCCATATAATTACTGGAAAATCTTGATAAAAACGTGGTAATATGCCAGAAAAGAGACATTTCTCCATATAATTACTGGTAAATCTTGTTAAAAACGAAGTAATATGCCAGAAATGAGAGATGTTTCCATATAATTACGTGAAAATTTTGATAAAAACGATGTAATATGCCAGAAATGAGACATTTCTCCATATATTTACTGGAAAATCTTGTTAAAAACGAGGTTATATGCCAGAAATGAGAGATTTTTTCATATAATTACTGGAAAATCTTGATAAAAACGTGGTAATATGCCAGAAAAGAGGCATTTTAAAATATAATAACTGGAAAATCATGTTAAAAACGAGGTAATATGCCAGAAAAGAGACATTTCTCCATATATTTACTGGAAAATCTTGTTAAAAACGAGGTAATATGCCAGAAATGAGAGATTTTTCCATATAATTACTGGAAAATCTTGATAAAAACGTGGTAATATGCCAGAAAAGAGGCATTTCTCCATATATTTACTGGAAAATCTTGTTAAAAACGAGGTAATATGCCAGAAAAGAGACATTTCTCCATATAATTACTGGAAAATCTTGTTAAAAACGAGGTAATATGCCAGAAATGAGAGATTTTTCCATATAATAACGTGAAAATTTTGATAAAAACGATGTAATATGCCAGAAATGAGACATTTCTCCATATATTTACTGGAAAATCTTGTTAAAAACCAGGTAATATGCCAGAAAAGAGACATTTTTCCATATAATTACTGGAAAATCTTGATAAAAACGTGATAATATGCCAGAAAAGAGGCATTTTTAAATATAATAACTGGAAAATCATGTTAAAAACGAGGTAATATGCCAGAAAAGAGACATTTCTCCATATAATTACTGGAAAATCTTGTTAAAAACGAGGTAATATGCCAGAAATGAGAGATTTTTCCATATAATTACTGGAAAATCTTGATAAAAACGTGGTAATATGCCAGAAAGGAGGCATTTTTAAATATAATAACTGGAAAATCTTGATAAAACCGTGGTAATATGCCAGAAAAGAGAGATTTTTCCATATAATTACGGGAAAATCTTGATAAAAACGAGGTAATATGCCAGAAAAGATACATTTTTCCTAATAATTACTGGAAAATCTTGTTAAAAACGAGGTAATATGCCAGAAAAGAGACATTTCTCCATATAATTACTGGTAAATCT
This sequence comes from Tipula unca, assembly GCA_951394425.1. Taxonomy (NCBI): domain Eukaryota; kingdom Metazoa; phylum Arthropoda; class Insecta; order Diptera; family Tipulidae; genus Tipula; species Tipula unca. The sequence goes on from OX596381.1 coordinate 109,843,598, forward strand.
TGTTAAAAACGAGGTAATATGCCAGAAAAGAGACATTTTTCCATATAATTACGGGAAAATTTCTATAAAAACGAGGTAATATGCCAGAAAAGAGACATTTCTCCATATATTTACTGGAAAATCTTGTTAAAAACGAGGTAATATGCTAGAAAAGAGACATTTTTCCATATAATTACTGGAAAATCTTGATAAAAACGTGGTAATATGCAAGAAAAGAGACATTTCTCCATATATTTACTGGAAAATCTTGTTAAAAACGAGGTAATATGCCAGAAAAGAGACATTTTTCCATATAATTACTGGAAAATCTTGATAAAAACGAGGTAATATGCCAGAAAAGAGGCATTTTTAAATATAATAACTGGAAAATCATGTTAAAAACGATGTAATATGCCAGAAATGAGACATTTCTCCATATATTTACTGGAAAATCTTGTTAAAAACGAGGTAATATGCCAGAAAAGAGACATTTTTCCATATAATTACTGGAAAATCTTGATAAAAACGAGGTAATATGCCAGAAAAGAGGCATTTTTAAATATAATAACTGGAAAATCATGTTAAAAACGATGTAATATGCCAGAAATGAGACATTTCTCCATATATTTACTGGAAAATCTTGTTAAAAACGAGGTAATATGCCAGAAATGAGACATTTTTCCATATAATTACGGGAAAATCTTGATAAAAACGAGGTAATATGCCAGAAAAGATACATTTTTCCTAATAATTACTGGAAAATCTTGATAAAAACGAGGTAATATGCCAGAAAAGAGGCATTTTTAAATATAATAACTGGAAAATCATGTTAAAAACGATGTAATATGCCAGAAATGAGACATTTCTCCATATATTTACTGGAAAATCTTGTTAAAAACGAGGTAATATGCCAGAAATGAGAGATTTTTCCATATAATTACTGGAAAATCTTGATAAAAACGTGGTAATATGCCAGAAAAGAGACATTTCTCCATATAATTACTGGTAAATCTTGTTAAAAACGAGGTAATATGCCAGAAATGAGAGATTTTTCCATATAATTACGGGAAAATCTTGATAAAAACGAGGTAATATGCCAGAAAAGATACATTTTTCCTAATAATTACTGGAAAATCTTGTTAAAAACGAGGTAATATGCCAGAAAAGAGACATTTCTCCATATAATTACTGGTAAATCTTGTTAAAAACGAGGTAATATGCCAGAAAAGAGACATTTTTCCATATAATTACGGGAAAATTTCTATAAAAACGAGGTAATATGCCAGAAAAGAGACATTTCTCCATATATTTACTGGAAAATCTTGTTAAAAACGAGGTAATATGCTAGAAAAGAGACATTTTTCCATATAATTACTGGAAAATCTTGATAAAAACGTGGTAATATGCAAGAAAAGAGACATTTCTCCATATATTTACTGGAAAATCTTGTTAAAAACGAGGTAATATGCCAGAAAAGAGACATTTTTCCATATAATTACTGGAAAATCTTGATAAAAACGAGGTAATATGCCAGAAAAGAGGCATTTTTAAATATAATAACTGGAAAATCATGTTAAAAACGATGTAATATGCCAGAAATGAGACATTTCTCCATATATTTACTGGAAAATCTTGTTAAAAACGAGGTAATATGCCAGAAAAGAGACATTTTTCCATATAATTACTGGAAAATCTTGATAAAAACGAGGTAATATGCCAGAAAAGAGGCATTTTTAAATATAATAACTGGAAAATCATGTTAAAAACGATGTAATATGCCAGAAATGAGACATTTCTCCATATATTTACTGGAAAATCTTGTTAAAAACGAGGTAATATGCCAGAAATGAGACATTTTTCCATATAATTACGGGAAAATCTTGATAAAAACGAGGTAATATGCCAGAAAAGATACATTTTTCCTAATAATTACTGGAAAATCTTGATAAAAACGAGGTAATATGCCAGAAAAGAGGCATTTTTAAATATAATAACTGGAAAATCATGTTAAAAACGATGTAATATGCCAGAAATGAGACATTTCTCCATATATTTACTGGAAAATCTTGTTAAAAACGAGGTAATATGCCAGAAATGAGAGATTTTTCCATATAATTACTGGAAAATCTTGATAAAAACGTGGTAATATGCCAGAAAAGAGACATTTCTCCATATAATTACTGGTAAATCTTGTTAAAAACGAGGTAATATGCCAGAAATGAGAGATTTTTCCATATAATTACGGGAAAATCTTGATAAAAACGAGGTAATATGCCAGAAAAGATACATTTTTCCTAATAATTACTGGAAAATCTTGTTAAAAACGAGGTAATATGCCAGAAAAGAGACATTTCTCCATATAATTACTGGTAAATCTTGTTAAAAACGAGGTAATATGCCAGAAAAGAGACATTTTTCCATATAATTACGGGAAAATTTCTATAAAAACGAGGTAATATGCCAGAAAAGAGACATTTCTCCATATATTTACTGGAAAATCTTGTTAAAAACGAGGTAATATGCTAGAAAAGAGACATTTTTCCATATAATTACTGGAAAATCTTGATAAAAACGTGGTAATATGCAAGAAAAGAGACATTTCTCCATATATTTACTGGAAAATCTTGTTAAAAACGAGGTAATATGCCAGAAAAGAGACATTTTTCCATATAATTACTGGAAAATCTTGATAAAAACGAGGTAATATGCCAGAAAAGAGGCATTTTTAAATATAATAACTGGAAAATCATGTTAAAAACGATGTATTATGCCAGAAATGAGACATTTCTCCATATATTTACTGGAAAATCTTGTTAAAAACGAGGTAATATGCCAGAAAAGAGACATTTTTCCATATAATTACTGGAAAATCTTGATAAAAACGAGGTAATATGCCAGAAAAGAGGCATTTTTAAATATAATAACTGGAAAATCATGTTAAAAACGATGTAATATGCCAGAAATGAGACATTTCTCCATATATTTACTGGAAAATCTTGTTAAAAACGAGGTAATATGCCAGAAATGAGACATTTTTCCATATAATTACGGGAAAATCTTGATAAAAACGAGGTAATATGCCAGAAAAGATACATTTTTCCTAATAATTACTGGAAAATCTTGATAAAAACGAGGTAATATGCCAGAAAAGAGGCATTTTTAAATATAATAACTGGAAAATCATGTTAAAAACGATGTAATATGCCAGAAATGAGACATTTCTCCATATATTTACTGGAAAATCTTGTTAAAAACGAGGTAATATGCCAGAAATGAGAGATTTTTCCATATAATTACTGGAAAATCTTGATAAAAACGTGGTAATATGCCAGAAAAGAGACATTTCTCCATATAATTACTGGTAAATCTTGTTAAAAACGAGGTAATATGCCAGAAATGAGAGATTTTTCCATATAATTACGGGAAAATCTTGATAAAAACGAGGTAATATGCCAGAAAAGATACATTTTTCCTAATAATTACTGGAAAATCTTGTTAAAAACGAGGTAATATGCCAGAAAAGAGACATTTCTCCATATAATTACTGGTAAATCTTGTTAAAAACGAGGTAATATGCCAGAAAAGAGACATTTTTCCATATAATTACGGGAAAATTTCTATAAAAACGAGGATTTATGCCAGAAAAGAGACATTTCTCCATATATTTACTGGAAAATCTTGTTAAAAACGAGGTAATATGCTAGAAAAGAGACATTTTTCCATATAATTACTGGAAAATCTTGATAAAAACGTGGTAATATGCAAGAAAAGAGACATTTCTCCATATATTTACTGGAAAATCTTGTTAAAAACGAGGTAATATGCCAGAAAAGAGACATTTTTCCATATAATTACTGGAAAATCTTGATAAAAACGAGGTAATATGCCAGAAAAGAGGCATTTTTAAATATAATAACTGGAAAATCATGTTAAAAACGATGTAATATGCCAGAAATGAGACATTTCTCCATATATTTACTGGAAAATCTTGTTAAAAACGAGGTAATATGCCAGAAAAGAGACATTTTTCCATATAATTACTGGAAAATCTTGATAAAAACGAGGTAATATGCCAGAAAAGAGGCATTTTTAAATATAATAACTGGAAAATCATGTTAAAAACGATGTAATATGCCAGAAATGAGACATTTCTCCATATATTTACTGGAAAATCTTGTTAAAAACGAGGTAATATGCCAGAAATGAGACATTTTTCCATATAATTACGGGAAAATCTTGATAAAAACGAGGTAATATGCCAGAAAAGATACATTTTTCCTAATAATTACTGGAAAATCTTGATAAAAACGAGGTAATATGCCAGAAAAGAGGCATTTTTAAATATAATAACTGGAAAATCATGTTAAAAACGATGTAATATGCCAGAAATGAGACATTTCTCCATATATTTACTGGAAAATCTTGTTAAAAACGAGGTAATATGCCAGAAATGAGAGATTTTTCCATATAATTACTGGAAAATCTTGATAAAAACGTGGTAATATGCCAGAAAAGAGACATTTCTCCATATAATTACTGGTAAATCTTGTTAAAAACGAGGTAATATGCCAGAAATGAGAGATTTTTCCATATAATTACGGGAAAATCTTGATAAAAACGAGGTAATATGCCAGAAAAGATACATTTTTCCTAATAATTACTGGAAAATCTTGTTAAAAACGAGGTAATATGCCAGAAAAGAGACATTTCTCCATATAATTACTGGTAAATCTTGTTAAAAACGAGGTAATATGCCAGAAAAGAGACATTTTTCCATATAATTACGGGAAAATTTCTATAAAAACGTGGTAATATGCCAGAAAAGAGACATTTCTCCATATATTTACTGGAAAATCTTGTTAAAAACGAGGTAATATGCTAGAAAAGAGACATTTTTCCATATAATTACTGGAAAATTTTGATAAAAACGTGGTAATATGCAAGAAAAGAGACATTTCTCCATATATTTACTGGAAAATCTTGTTAAAAACGAGGTAATATGCCAGAAAAGAGACATTTTTCCATATAATTACTGGAAAATCTTGATAAAAACGAGGTAATATGCCAGAAAAGAGGCATTTTTAAATATAATAACTGGAAAATCATGTTAAAAACGATGTAATATGCCAGAAATGAGACATTTCTCCATATATTTACTGGAAAATCTTGTTAAAAACGAGGTAATATGCCAGAAAAGAGACATTTTTCCATATAATTACTGGAAAATCTTGATAAAAACGAGGTAATATGCCAGAAAAGAGGCATTTTTAAATATAATAACTGAAAAATCATGTTAAAATCGATGTAATATGCCAGAAATGAGACATTTCTCCATATATTTACTGGAAAATCTTGTTAAAAACGAGGTAATATGCCAGAAATGAGACATTTTTCCATATAATTACGGGAAAATCTTGATAAAAACGAGGTAATATGCCAGAAAAGATACATTTTTCCTAATAATTACTGGAAAATCTTGATAAAAACGAGGTAATATGCCAGAAAAGAGGCATTTTTAAATATAATAACTGGAAAATCATGTTAAAAACGATGTAATATGCCAGAAATGAGACATTTCTCCATATATTTACTGGAAAATCTTGTTAAAAACGAGGTAATATGCCAGAAATTAGAGATTTTTCCATATAATTACTGGAAAATCTTGATAAAAACGTGGTAATATGCCAGAAAAGAGACATTTCTCCATATAATTACTGGTAAATCTTGTTAAAAACGAGGTAATATGCCAGAAATGAGAGATTTTTCCATATAATTACGGGAAAATCTTGATAAAAACGAGGTAATATGCCAGAAAAGATACATTTTTCCTAATAATTACTGGAAAATCTTGTTAAAAACGAGGTAATATGCCAGAAAAGAACCATTTCTCCATATAATTACTGGTAAATCTTGTTAAAAACGAGGTAATATGCCAGAAAAGAGACATTTTTCCATATAATTACGGGAAAATTTCTATAAAAACGAGGTAATATGCCAGAAAAGAGACATTTCTCCATATATTTACTGGAAAATCTTGTTAAAAACGAGGTAATATGCTAGAAAAGAGACATTTTTCCATATAATTACTGGAAAATCTTGATAAAAACGTGGTAATATGCCAGAAAAGAGGCATTTTTTAATATAATAACTGGAAAATCATGTTAAAAACGAGGTAATATGCCAGAAAAGAGACATTTCTCCATATATTTACTGGAAAATCTTGTTAAAAACGAGGTAATATGCCAGAAAAGAGACATTTCTCCATATAATTACTAGAAAATCTTGTTAAAATCGAGGTAATATGCCAGAAAAGAGACATTTCTCCATATAATTACTGGAAAATCTTGATAAAAACGTGGTAATATGCCAGAAAAGAGGCATTTTTAAATATAATAAGTGGATAATCATGTTAAAAACGAGGTAATATGCCAGAAAAGAGACATTTCTTCATATATTTACTGGAAAATCTTGTTAAAAACGAGGTAATATGCCAGAAATGAGAGATTTTTCCATATAATTACTGGAAAATCTTGATAAAAACGTGGTAATATGCCAGAAAAGAGACATTTCTCCATATAATTACTGGTAAATCTTGTTAAAAACGAGGTAATATGCCAGAAATGAGAGATTTTTCCATATAATTACGGGAAAATCATGTTAAAAACGAGGTAATATGCCAGAAAAGAGACATTTCTCCATATATTTACTGGAAGATCTTGTTAAAAACGAGGTAATATGCCAGAAAAGAGACATTTTTCCATATAATTACTGGAAAATCTTGATAAAAACGTGGTAATATGCCAGAAAAGAGGCATTTTTTAATATAATAACTGGAAAATCATGTTAAAAACGAGGTAATATGCCAGAAAAGTGACATTTCTCCATATATTTACTGGAAAATCTTGTTAAAAACGAGGTAATATGCCAGAAAAGAGACATTTTTCCATATAATTACTGGAAAATCTTGTTAAAAACGAGGTAATATGCCAGAAATGAGAGATTTTTCCATATAATTACTGGAAAATCTTGATAAAAACGTGGTAACATGCCAGAAAAGAGACATTTCTCCAAATAATTACTGGTAAATCTTGTTAAAAACGAGGTAATATGCCAGAAATGAGAGATTTTTCCATATAATTACGGGAAAATCTTGATAAAAACGAGGTAATATGCCAGAAAAGATACATTTTTCCAAACAATTACTGGAAAATCTTGTTAAAAACGAGGTAATATGCCAGAAAAGAGGCATTTCTTCATATAATTACTGGTTAATCTTGTTAAAAACGAGGTAATATGCCAGAAAAGAGACATTTTTTCATATAATTAATGGAAAATTTTGATAAAAACGTGGTAATATGCCAGAAAAGAGACATTTCTCCATATAATTACTGGTAAATCTTGTTAAAAACGAGGTAATATGCCAGAAATGAGAGATGTTTCCATATAATTACGTGAAAATTTTGATAAAAACGATGTAATATGCCAGAAATGAGACATTTCTCCATATATTTACTGGAAAATCTTGTTAAAAACGATGTAATATGCCAGAAATGAGAGATTTTTTCATATAATTACTGGAAAATCTTGATAAAAACGTGGTAATATGCCAGAAAAGAGGCATTTTAAAATATAATAACTGGAAAATCATGTTAAAAACGAGGTAATATGCCAGAAAAGAGACATTTCTCCATATATTTACTGGAAAATCTTGTTAAAAACGAGGTAATATGCCAGAAATGAGAGATTTTTCCATATAATTACTGGAAAATCTTGATAAAAACGTGGTAATATGCCAGAAAAGAGGCATTTCTCCATATATTTACTGGAAAATCTTGTTAAAAACGAGGTAATATGCCAGAAAAGAGACATTTCTCCATATAATTACTGGAAAATCTTGTTAAAAACGAGGTAATATGCCAGAAATGAGAGATTTTTCCATATAATTACGTGAAAATTTTGATAAAAACGATGTAATATGCCAGAAATGAGACATTTCTCCATATATTTACTGGAAAATCTTGTTAAAAACCAGGTAATATGCCAGAAAAGAGACATTTTTCCATATAATTACTGGAAAATCTTGATAAAAACGTGGTAATATGCCAGAAAAGAGGCATTTTTAAATATAATAACTGGAAAATCATGTTAAAAACGAGGTAATATGCCAGAAAAGAGACATTTCTCCATATAATTACTGGAAAATCTTGTTAAAAACGAGGTAATATGCCAGAAATGAGAGATTTTTCCATATAATTACTGGAAAATCTTGATAAAAACGTGGTAATATGCCAGAAAAGAGGCATTTTTAAATATAATAACTGGAAAATCTTGATAAAAACGTGGTAATATGCCAGAAAAGAGACATTTTTAAATATAATAACTGGAAAATCATGTTAAAAACGAGGTAATATGCCAGAAAAGAGACATTTCTCCATATATTTACTGGAAAATCTTGTTAAAAACGAGGTAATATGCCAGAAAAGAGACATTTCTCCATATAATTACTGGAAAATCTTGTTAAAAACGAGGTAATATGCCAGAAATGAGAGATTTTTCCATATAATTACTGGATAATCTTGATAAACCGTGGTAATATGCCAGAAAAGTGACATTTCTCCATATAATTACTGGTAAATCTTGTTAAAAACGAGGTAATATGCCAGAAATGAGAGATTTTTCCATATAATTACGGGAAAATCATGTTAAAAACGAGGTAATATGCCAGAAAAGAGACATTTCTCCATATATTTACTGGAAAATCTTGTTAAAAACGAATTAATATGCCAGAAATGAGACATTTTTCCATATTATTACTGAAAAATCTTGATAAAAACGTGGTAATATGCCAGAAAAGAGGCATTTTTAAATATAATAACTGGAAAATCATGTTAAAAACGAGGTAATATGCCAGAAAAGAGACATTTCTCCATATATTTACTGGAAAATCTTGTTAAAAACGAGGTAATATGCCAGAAATGAGAGATTTTTCCATATAATTACTTGAAAATTTTGATAAAAACGATGTAATATGCCAGAAATGAGACATTTCTCCATATAATTACGGGAAAATCATGTTAAAAACGAGGTAATATGCCAGAAAAGAGACATTTCTCCATATATTTACTGGAAAATCTTGTTAAAAACGAGGTAATATGCCAGAAAAGAGACATTTTTCCATATAATTACTGGAAAATCTTGATAAAAACGTGGTAATATGCCAGAAGAGAGGCATTTTTAAATATAATAACTGGAAAATCTTGATAAAAACGTTGTAATATGCCAGAAAAGAGGCATTTTTAAATATAATAACTGGAAAATCATGTTAAAAACGAGGTAATATGCCAGAAAAGAGACATTTCTCCATATATTTACTGGAAAATCTTGTTAAAAACGAGGTAATATGCCAGAAAAGAGACATTTCTCCATATAATTGCTGGAAAATCTTGTTAAAAACGAGGTAATATGACATAAATGAGAGATTTTTCCATATAATTACTGGAAAATCTTGATAAAAACGTGGTAATATGCCAGAAAAGAGACATTTCTCCATATAATTACTGGTAAATCTTGTTAAAAACGAAGTAATATGCCAGAAATGAGAGATGTTTCCATATAATTACGTGAAAATTTTGATGAAAACGATGTAATATGCCAGAAATGAGACATTTCTCCATATATTTACTGGAAAATCTTGTTAAAAACGAGGTTATATGCCAGAAATGAGAGATTTTTTCATATAATTACTGGAAAATCTTGATAAAAACGTGGTAATATGCCAGAAAAGAGGCATTTTAAAATATAATAACTGGAAAATCATGTTAAAAACGAGGTAATATGCCAGAAAAGAGACATTTCTCCATATATTTACTGGAAAATCTTGTTAAAAACGAGGTAATATGCCAGAAATGAGAGATTTTTCCATATATATACTGGAAAATCTTGATAAAAACGTGGTAATATGCCAGAAAAGAGGCATTTCTCCATATATTTACTGGAAAATCTTGTTAAAAACGAGGTAATATGCCAGAAAAGAGACATTTCTCCATATAATTACTGGAAAATCTTGTTAAAAACGAGGTAATATGCCAGAAATGAGAGATTTTTCCATATAATAACGTGAAAATTTTGATAAAAACGATGTAATATGCCAGAAATGAGACATTTCTCCATATATTTACTGGAAAATCTTGTTAAAAACCAGGTAATATGCCAGAAAAGAGACATTTTTCCATATAATTACTGGAAAATCTTGATAAAAACGTGGTAATATGCCAGAAAAGAGGCATTTTTAAATATAATAACTGGAAAATCATGTTAAAAACGAGGTAATATGCCAGAAAAGAGACATTTCTCCATATAATTACTGGAAAATCTTGTTAAAAACGAGGTAATATGCCAGAAATGAGAGATTTTTCCATATAATTACTGGAAAATCTTGATAAAAACGTGGTAATATGCCAGAAAGGAGGCATTTTTAAATATAATAACTGGAAAATCTTGATAAAACCGTGGTAATATGCCAGAAAAGAGAGATTTTTCCATATAATTAAGGGAAAATCTTGATAAAAACGAGGTAATATGCCAGAAAAGATACATTTTTCCTAATAATTACTGGAAAATCTTGTTAAAAACGAGGTAATATGCCAGAAAAGAGACATTTCTCCATATAATTACTGGTAAATCTTGTTAAAAACGAGGTAATATGCCAGAAAAGAGACATTTTTCCATATAATTACGGGAAAATTTCTATAAAAACGAGGTAATATGCCAGAAAAGAGACATTTCTCCATATATTTACTGGAAAATCTTGTTAAAAACGAGGTAATATGCTAGAAAAGAGACATTTTTCCATATAATTACTGGAAAATCTTGATAAAAACGTGGTAATATGCAAGAAAAGAGACATTTCTCCATATATTTACTGGAAAATCTTGTTAAAAACGAGGTAATATGCCAGAAAAGAGACATTTTTCCATATAATTACTGGAAAATCTTGATAAAAACGAGGTAATATGCCAGAAAAGAGGCATTTTTAAATATAATAACTGGAAAATCATGTTAAAAACGATGTAATATGCCAGAAATGAGACATTTCTCCATATATTTACTGGAAAATCTTGTTAAAAACAAGGTAATATGCCAGAAAAGAGACATTTTTCCATATAATTACTGGAAAATCTTGATAAAAACGAGGTAATATGCCAGAAAAGAGGCATTTTTAAATATAATAACTGGAAAATCATGTTAAAAACGATGTAATATGCCAGAAATGAGACATTTCTCCATATATTTACTGGAAAATCTTGTTAAAAACGAGGTAATATGCCAGAAATGAGACATTTTTCCATATAATTACGGGAAAATCTTGATAAAAACGAGGTAATATGCCAGAAAAGATACATTTTTTCTAATAATTACTGGAAAATCTTGATAAAAACGAGGTAATATGCCAGAAAAGAGGCATTTTTAAATATAATAACTGGAAAATCATGTTAAAAACGATGTAATATGCCAGAAATGAGACATTTCTCCATATATTTACTGGAAAATCTTGTTAAAAACGAGGTAATATGCCAGAAATGAGAGATTTTTCCATATAATTACTGGAAAATCTTGATAAAAACGTGGTAATATGCCAGAAAAGAGACATTTCTCCATATAATTACTGGTAAATCTTGTTAAAAACGAGGTAATATGCCAGAAATGAGAGATTTTTCCATATAATTACGGGAAAATCTTGATAAAAACGAGGTAATATGCCAGAAAAGATACATTTTTCCTAATAATTACTGGAAAATCTTGTTAAAAACGAGGTAATATGCCAGAAAAGAGACATTTCTCCATATAATTACTGGTAAATCTTGTTAAAAACGAGGTAATATGCCAGAAAAGAGACATTTTTCCATATAATTACGGGAAAATTTCTATAAAAACGAGGTAATATGCCAGAAAAGAGACATTTCTCCATATATTTACTGGAAAATCTTGTTAAAAACGAGGTAATATGCTAGAAAAGAGACATTTTTCCATATAATTACTGGAAAATCTTGATAAAAACGTGGTAATATGCAAGAAAAGAGACATTTCTCCATATATTTACTGGAAAATCTTGTTAAAAACGAGGTAATATGCCAGAAAAGAGACATTTTTCCATATAATTACTGGAAAATCTTGATAAAAACGAGGTAATATGCCAGAAAAGAGGCATTTTTAAATATAATAACTGGAAAATCATGTTAAAAACGATGTAATATGCCAGAAATGAGACATTTCTCCATATATTTACTGGAAAATCTTGTTAAAAACGAGGTAATATGCCAGAAAAGAGACATTTTTCCATATAATTACTGGAAAATCTTGATAAAAACGAGGTAATATGCCAGAAAAGAGGCATTTTTAAATATAATAACTGGAAAATCATGTTAAAAACGATGTAATATGCCAGAAATGAGACATTTCTCCATATATTTACTGGAAAATCTTGTTAAAAACGAGGTAATATGCCAGAAATGAGACATTTTTCCATATAATTACGGGAAAATCTTGATAAAAACGAGGTAATATGCCAGAAAAGATACATTTTTCCTAATAATTACTGGAAAATCTTGATAAAAACGAGGTAATATGCCAGAAAAGAGGCATTTTTAAATATAATAACTGGAAAATCATGTTAAAAACGATGTAATATGCCAGAAATGAGACATTTCTCCATATATTTACTGGAAAATCTTGTTAAAAACGAGGTAATATGCCAGAAATGAGAGATTTTTCCATATAATTACTGGAAAATCTTGATAAAAACGTGGTAATATGCCAGAAAAGAGACATTTCTCCATATAATTACTGGTAAATCTTGTTAAAAACGAGGTAATATGCCAGAAATGAGAGATTTTTCCATATAATTACGGGAAAATCTTGATAAAAACGAGGTAATATGCCAGAAAAGATACATTTTTCCTAATAATTACTGGAAAATCTTGTTAAAAACGAGGTAATATGCCAGAAAAGAGACATTTCTCCATATAATTACTGGTAAATCTTGTTAAAAACGAGGTAATATGCCAGAAAAGAGACATTTTTCCATATAATTACGGGAAAATTTCTATAAAAACGAGGTAATATGCCAGAAAAGAGACATTTCTCCATATATTTACTGGAAAATCTTGTTAAAAACGAGGTCATATGCTAGAAAAGAGACATTTTTCCATATAATTACTGGAAAATCTTGATAAAAACGTGGTAATATGCAAGAAAAGAGACATTTCTCCATATATTTACTGGAAAATCTTGTTAAAAACGAGGTAATATGCCAGAAAAGAGACATTTTTCCATATAATTACTGGAAAATCTTGATAAAAACGAGGTAATATGCCAGAAAAGAGGCATTTTTAAATATAATAACTGGAAAATCATGTTAAAAACAATGTAATATGCCAGAAATGAGACATTTCTCCATATATTTACTGGAAAATCTTGTTAAAAACGAGGTAATATGCCAGAAAAGAGACATTTTTCCATATAATTACTGGAAAATCTTGATAAAAACGAGGTAATATGCCAGAAAAGAGGCATTTTTAAATATAATAACTGGAAAATCATGTTAAAAACGATGTAATATGCCAGAAATGAGACATTTCTCCATATATTTACTGGAAAATCTTGTTAAAAACGAGGTAATATGCCAGAAATGAGACATTTTTCCATATAATTACGGGAAAATCTTGATAAAAACGAGGTAATATGCCAGAAAAGATACATTTTTCCTAATAATTACTGGAAAATCTTGATAAAAACGAGGTAATATGCCAGAAAAGAGGCATTTTTAAATATAATAACTGGAAAATCATGTTAAAAACGATGTAATATGCCAGAAATGAGACATTTCTCCATATATTTACTGGAAAATCTTGTTAAAAACGAGGTAATATGCCAGAAATGAGAGATTTTTCCATATAATTACTGGAAAATCTTGATAAAAACGTGGTAATATGCCAGAAAAGAGACATTTCTCCATATAATTACTGGTAAATCTTGTTAAAAACGAGGTAATATGCCAGAAATGAGAGATTTTTCCATATAATTACGGGAAAATCTTGATAAAAACGAGGTAATATGCCAGAAAAGATACATTTTTCCTAATAATTACTGGAAAATCTTGTTAAAAACGAGGTAATATGCCAGAAAAGAGACATTTCTCCATATAATTACTGGTAAATCTTGTTAAAAACGAGGTAATATGCCAGAAAAGAGACATTTTTCCATATAATTACGGGAAAATTTCTATAAAAACGAGGTAATATGCCAGAAAAGAGACATTTCTCCATATATTTACTGGAAAATCTTGTTAAAAACGAGGTAATATGCTAGAAAAGAGACATTTTTCCATATAATTACTGGAAAATCTTGATAAAAACGTGGTAATATGCAAGAAAAGAGACATTTCTCCATATATTTACTGGAAAATCTTGTTAAAAACGAGGTAATATGCCAGAAAAGAGACATTTTTCCATATAATTACTGGAAAATCTTGATAAAAACGAGGTAATATGCCAGAAAAGAGGCATTTTTAAATATAATAACTGGAAAATCATGTTAAAAACGATGTAATATGCCAGAAATGAGACATTTCTCCATATATTTACTGGAAAATCTTGTTAAAAACGAGGTAATATGCCAGAAAAGAGACATTTTTCCATATAATTACTGGAAAATCTTGATAAAAACGAGGTAATATGCCAGAAAAGAGGCATTTTTAAATATAATAACTGGAAAATCATGTTAAAAACGATGTAATATGCCAGAAATGAGACATTTCTCCATATATTTACTGGAAAATCTTGTTAAAAACGAGGTAATATGCCAGAAATGAGAGATTTTTCCATATAATTACTGGAAAATCTTGATAAAAACGTGGTATAATGCCAGAAAAGAGACATTTCTCCATATAATTACTGGTAAATCTTGTTAAAAACGAGGTAATATGCCAGAAATGAGAGATTTTTCCATATAATTACGGGAAAATCTTGATAAAAACGAGGTAATATGCCAGAAAAGATACATTTTTCCTAATAATTACTGGAAAATCTTGTTAAAAACGAGGTAATATGCCAGAAAAGAGACATTTCTCCATATAATTACTGGTAAATCTTGTTAAAAACGAGGTAATATGCCAGAAAAGAGACATTTTTCCATATAATTACTGGAAAATTTCTATAAAAACGAGGTAATATGCCAGAAAAGAGACATTTCTCCATATATTTACTGGAAAATCTTGTTAAAAACGAGGTAATATGCTAGAAAAGAGACATTTTTCCATATAATTACTGGAAAATCTTGATAAAAACGTGGTAATATGCAAGAAAAGAGACATTTCTCCATATATTTACTGGAAAATCTTGTTAAAAACGAGGTAATATGCCAGAAAAGAGACATTTTTCCATATAATTACTGGAAAATCTTGATAAAAACGAGGTAATATGCCAGAAAAGAGGCATTTTTAAATATAATAACTGGAAAATCATGTTAAAAACGATGTA
This sequence comes from Tipula unca, assembly GCA_951394425.1. Lineage (NCBI taxonomy): Eukaryota > Metazoa > Arthropoda > Insecta > Diptera > Tipulidae > Tipula > Tipula unca. The sequence continues at coordinate 109,859,113 of OX596381.1, forward strand.
ATATGCCAGAAATGAGACATTTCTCCATATATTTACTGGAAAATCTTGTTAAAAACGAGGTAATATGCCAGAAATGAGAGATTTTTCCATATAATTACGGGAAAATCTTGATAAAAACGAGGTAATATGCCAGAAAAGATACATTTTTCCTAATAATTACTGGAAAATCTTGTTAAAAACGAGGTAATATGCCAGAAATGAGACATTTTTCCATATAATTACGGGAAAATCTTGATAAAAACGAGGTAATATGCCAGAAAAGATACATTTTTCCTAATAATTACTGGAAAATCTTGATAAAAACGAGGTAATATGCCAGAAAAGAGGCATTTTTAAATATAATAACTGGAAAATCATGTTAAAAACGATGTAATATGCCAGAAATGAGACATTTCTCCATATATTTACTGGAAAATCTTGTTAAAAACGAGGTAATATGCCAGAAATGAGAGATTTTTCCATATAATTACTGGAAAATCTTGATAAAAACGTGGTAATATGCCAGAAAAGAGACATTTCTCCATATAATTACTGGTAAATCTTGTTAAAAACGAGGTAATATGCCAGAAATGAGAGATTTTTCCATATAATTACGGGAAAATCTTGATAAAAACGAGGTAATATGCCAGAAAAGATACATTTTTCCTAATAATTACTGGAAAATCTTGTTAAAAACGAGGTAATATGCCAGAAAAGAGACATTTCTCCATATAATTACTGGTAAATCTTGTTAAAAACGAGGTAATATGCCAGAAAAGAGACATTTTTCCATATAATTACGGGAAAATTTCTATAAAAACGAGGTAATATGCCAGAAAAGAGACATTTCTCCATATATTTACTGGAAAATCTTGTTAAAAACGAGGTAATATGCTAGAAAAGAGACATTTTTCCATATAATTACTGGAAAATCTTGATAAAAACGTGGTAATATGCAAGAAAAGAGACATTTCTCCATATATTTACTGGAAAATCTTGTTAAAAACGAGGTAATATGCCAGAAAAGAGACATTTTTCCATATAATTACTGGAAAATCTTGATAAAAACGAGGTAATATGCCAGAAAAGAGGCATTTTTAAATATAATAACTGGAAAATCATGTTAAAAACGATGTAATATGCCAGAAATGAGACATTTCTCCATATATTTACTGGAAAATCTTGTTAAAAACGAGGTAATATGCCAGAAAAGAGACATTTTTCCATATAATTACTGGAAAATCTTGATAAAAACGAGGTAATATGCCAGAAAAGAGGCATTTTTAAATATAATAACTGGAAAATCATGTTAAAAACGATGTAATATGCCAGAAATGAGACATTTCTCCATATATTTACTGGAAAATCTTGTTAAAAACGAGGTAATATGCCAGAAATGAGACATTTTTCCATATAATTACGGGAAAATCTTGATAAAAACGAGGTAATATGCCAGAAAAGATACATTTTTCCTAATAATTACTGGAAAATCTTGATAAAAACGAGGTAATATGCCAGAAAAGAGGCATTTTTAAATATAATAACTGGAAAATCATGTTAAAAACGATGTAATATGCCAGAAATGAGACATTTCTCCATATATTTACTGGAAAATCTTGTTAAAAACGAGGTAATATGCCAGAAATGAGAGATTTTTCCATATAATTACTGGAAAATCTTGATAAAAACGTGGTAATATGCCAGAAAAGAGACATTTCTCCATATAATTACTGGTAAATCTTGTTAAAAACGAGGTAATATGCCAGAAATGAGAGATTTTTCCATATAATTACGGGAAAATCTTGATAAAAACGAGGTAATATGCCAGAAAAGATACATTTTTCCTAATAATTACTGGAAAATCTTGTTAAAAACGAGGTAATATGCCAGAAAAGAGACATTTCTCCATATAATTACTGGTAAATCTTGTTAAAAACGAGGTAATATGCCAGAAAAGAGACATTTTTCCATATAATTACGGGAAAATTTCTATAAAAACGAGGTAATATGCCAGAAAAGAGACATTTCTCCATATATTTACTGGAAAATCTTGTTAAAAACGAGGTAATATGCTAGAAAAGAGACATTTTTCCATATAATTACTGGAAAATCTTGATAAAAACGTGGTAATATGCAAGAAAAGAGACATTTCTCCATATATTTACTGGAAAATCTTGTTAAAAACGAGGTAATATGCCAGAAAAGAGACATTTTTCCATATAATTACTGGAAAATCTTGATAAAAACGAGGTAATATGCCAGAAAAGAGGCATTTTTAAATATAATAACTGGAAAATCATGTTAAAAATGATGTAATATGCCAGAAATGAGACATTTCTCCATATATTTACTGGAAAATCTTGTTAAAAACGAGGTAATATGCCAGAAAAGAGACATTTTTCCATATAATTACTGGAAAATCTTGATAAAAACGAGGTAATATGCCAGAAAAGAGGCATTTTTAAATATAATAACTGGAAAATCATGTTAAAAACGATGTAATATGCCAGAAATGAGACATTTCTCCATATATTTACTGGAAAATCTTGTTAAAAACGAGGTAATATGCCAGAAATGAGACATTTTTCCATATAATTACGGGAAAATCTTGATAAAAACGAGGTAATATGCCAGAAAAGATACATTTTTCCTAATAATTACTGGAAAATCTTGATAAAAACGAGGTAATATGCCAGAAAAGAGGCATTTTTAAATATAATAACTGGAAAATCATGTTAAAAACGATGTAATATGCCAGAAATGAGACATTTCTCCATATATTTACTGGAAAATCTTGTTAAAAACGAGGTAATATGCCAGAAATGAGAGATTTTTCCATATAATTACTGGAAAATCTTGATAAAAACGTGGTAATATGCCAGAAAAGAGACATTTCTCCATATAATTACTGGTAAATCTTGTTAAAAACGAGGTAATATGCCAGAAATGAGAGATTTTTCCATATAATTACGGGAAAATCTTGATAAAAACGAGGTAATATGCCAGAAAAGATACATTTTTCCTAATAATTACTGGAAAATCTTGTTAAAAACGAGGTAATATGCCAGAAAAGAGACATTTCTCCATATAATTACTGGTAAATCTTGTTAAAAACGAGGTAATATGCCAGAAATGAGACATTTTTCCATATAATTACGGGAAAATTTCTATAAAAACGAGGTAATATGCCAGAAAAGAGACATTTCTCCATATATTTACTGGAAAATCTTGTTAAAAACGAGGTAATATGCTAGAAAAGAGACATTTTTCCATATAATTACTGGAAAATCTTGATAAAAACGTGGTAATATGCAAGAAAAGAGACATTTCTCCATATATTTACTGGAAAATCTTGTTAAAAACGAGGTAATATGCCAGAAAAGAGACATTTTTCCATATAATTACTGGAAAATCTTGATAAAAACGAGGTAATATGCCAGAAAAGAGGCATTTTTAAATATAATAACTGGAAAATCATGTTAAAAACGATGTAATATGCCAGAAATGAGACATTTCTCCATATATTTACTGGAAAATCTTGTTAAAAACGAGGTAATATGCCAGAAAAGAGACATTTTTCCATATAATTACGGGAAAATCTTGATAAAAACGAGGTAATATGCCAGAAAAGAGGCATTTTTAAATATAATAACTGGAAAATCATGTTAAAAACGATGTAATATGCCAGAAATGAGACATTTCTCCATATATTTACTAGAAAATCTTGTTAAAAACGAGGTAATATGCCAGAAATGAGACATTTTTCCATATAATTACGGGAAAATCTTGATAAAAACGAGGTAATATGCCAGAAAAGATACATTTTTCCTAATAATTACTGGAAAATCTTGATAAAAACGAGGTAATATGCCAGAAAAGAGGCATTTTTAAATATAATAACTGGAAAATCATGTTAAAAACGATGTAATATGCCAGAAATGAGACATTTCTCCATATATTTACTGGAAAATCTTGTTAAAAACGAGGTAATATGCCAGAAATGAGAGATTTTTCCATATAATTACTGGAAAATCTTGATAAAAACGTGGTAATATGCCAGAAAAGAGACATTTCTTCATATAATTACTGGTAAATCTTGTTAAAAACGAGGTAATATGCCAGAAATGAGAGATTTTTCCATATAATTACGGGAAAATCTTGATAAAAACGAGGTAATATGCCAGAAAAGATACATTTTTCCTAATAATTACTGGAAAATCTTGTTAAAAACGAGGTAATATGCCAGAAAAGAGACATTTCTCCATATAATTACTGGTAAATCTTGTTAAAAACGAGGTAATATGCCAGAAAAGAGACATTTTTCCATATAATTACGGGAAAATTTCTATAAAAACGAGGTAATATGCCAGAAAAGAGACATTTCTCCATATATTTACTGGAAAATCTTGTTAAAAACGAGGTAATATGCTAGAAAAGAGACATTTTTCCATATAATTACTGGAAAATCTTGATAAAAACGTGGTAATATGCAAGAAAAGAGACATTTCTCCATATATTTACTGGAAAATCTTGTTAAAAACGAGGTAATATGCCAGAAAAGAGACATTTTTCCATATAATTACTGGAAAATCTTGATAAAAACGAGGTAATATGCCAGAAAAGAGGCATTTTTAAATATAATAACTGGAAAATCATGTTAAAAACGATGTAATATGCCAGAAATGAGACATTTCTCCATATATTTACTGGAAAATCTTGTTAAAAACGAGGTAATATGCCAGAAAAGAGACATTTTTCCATATAATTACTGGAAAATCTTGATAAAAACGAGGTAATATGCCAGAAAAGAGGCATTTTTAAATATAATAACTGGAAAATCATGTTAAAAACGATGTAATATGCCAGAAATGAGACATTTCTCCATATATTTACTGGAAAATCTTGTTAAAAACGAGGTAATATGCCAGAAATGAGACATTTTTCCATATAATTACGGGAAAATCTTGATAAAAACGAGGTAATATGCCAGAAAAGATACATTTTTCCTAATAATTACTGGAAAATCTTGATAAAAACGAGGTAATATGCCAGAAAAGAGGCATTTTTAAATATAATAACTGGAAAATCATGTTAAAAACGATGTAATATGCCAGAAATGAGACATTTCTCCATATATTTACTGGAAAATCTTGTTAAAAACGAGGTAATATGCCAGAAATGAGAGATTTTTCCATATAATTACTGGTAAATCTTGATAAAAACGTGGTAATATGCCAGAAAAGAGACATTTCTCCATATAATTACTGGTAAATCTTGTTAAAAACGAGGTAATATGCCAGAAATGAGAGATTTTTCCATATAATTACGGGAAAATCTTGATAAAAACGAGGTAATATGCCAGAAAAGATACATTTTTCCTAATAATTACTGGAAAATCTTGTTAAAAACGAGGTAATATGCCAGAAAAGAGACATTTCTCCATATAATTACTGGTAAATCTTGTTAAAAACGAGGTAATATGCCAGAAAAGAGACATTTTTCCATATAATTACGGGAAAATTTCTATAAAAACGAGGTAATATGCCAGAAAAGAGACATTTCTCCATATATTTACTGGAAAATCTTGTTAAAAACGAGGTAATATGCTAGAAAAGAGACATTTTTCCATATAATTACTGGAAAATCTTGATAAAAACGTGGTAATATGCAAGAAAAGAGACATTTCTCCATATATTTACTGGAAAATCTTGTTAAAAACGAGGTAATATGCCAGAAAAGAGACATTTTTCCATATAATTACTGGAAAATCTTGATAAAAACGAGGTAATATGCCAGAAAAGAGGCATTTTTAAATATAATAACTGGAAAATCATGTTAAAAACGATGTAATATGCCAGAAATGAGACATTTCTCCATATATTTACTGGAAAATCTTGTTAAAAACGAGGTAATATGCCAGAAAAGAGACATTTTTCCATATAATTACTGAAAAATCTTGATAAAAACGAGGTAATATGCCAGAAAAGAGGCATTTTTAAATATAATAACTGGAAAATCATGTTAAAAACGATGTAATATGCCAGAAATGAGACATTTCTCCATATATTTACTGGAAAATCTTGTTAAAAACGAGGTAATATGCCAGAAATGAGACATTTTTCTATATAATTACGGGAAAATCTTGATAAAAACGAGGTAATATGCCAGAAAAGATACATTTTTCCTAATAATTACTGGAAAATCTTGATAAAAACGAGGTAATATGCCAGAAAAGAGGCATTTTTAAATATAATAACTGGAAAATCATGTTAAAAACGATGTAATATGCCAGAAATGAGACATTTCTCCATATATTTACTGGAAAATCTTGTTAAAAACGAGGTAATATGCCAGAAATGAGAGATTTTTCCATATAATTACTGGAAAATCTTGATAAAAACGTGGTAATATGCCAGAAAAGAGACATTTCTCCATATAATTACTGGTAAATCTTGTTAAAAACGAGGTAATATGCCAGAAATGAGAGATTTTTCCATATAATTACGGGAAAATCTTGATAAAAACGAGGTAATATGCCAGAAAAGATACATTTTTCCTAATAATTACTGGAAAATCTTGTTAAAAACGAGGTAATATGCCAGAAAAGAGACATTTCTCCATATAATTACTGGTAAATCTTGTTAAAAACGAGGTAATATGCCAGAAAAGAGACATTTTTCAATATAATTACGGGAAAATTTCTATAATAACGAGGTAATATGCCAGAAAAGAGACATTTCTCCATATATTTACTGGAAAATCTTGTTAAAAACGAGGTAATATGCTAGAAAAGAGACATTTTTCCATATAATTACTGGAAAATCTTGATAAAAACGTGGTAATATGCAAGAAAAGAGACATTTCTCCATATATTTACTGGAAAATCTTGTTAAAAACGAGGTAATATGCCAGAAAAGAGACATTTTTCCATATAATTACTGGAAAATCTTGATAAAAACGAGGTAATATGCCAGAAAAGAGGCATTTTTAAATATAATAACTGGAAAATCATGTTAAAAACGATGTAATATGCCAGAAATGAGACATTTCTCCATATATTTACTGGAAAATCTTGTTAAAAACGAGGTAATATGCCAGAAAAGAGACATTTTTCCATATAATTACTGGAAAATCTTGATAAAAACGAGGTAATATGCCAGAAAAGAGGCATTTTTAAATATAATAACTGGAAAATCATGTTAAAAACGATGTAATATGCCAGAAATGAGACATTTCTCCATATATTTACTGGAAAATCTTGTTAAAAACGAGGTAATATGCCAGAAATGAGACATTTTTCCATATAATTACGGGAAAATCTTGATAAAAACGAGGTAATATGCCAGAAAAGATACATTTTTCCTAATAATTACTGGAAAATCTTGATAAAAACGAGGTAATATGCCAGAAAAGAGGCATTTTTAAATATAATAACTGGAAAATCATGTTAAAAACGATGTAATATGCCAGAAATGAGACATTTCTCCATATATTTACTGGAAAATCTTGTTGAAAACGAGGTAATATGCCAGAAATGAGAGATTTTTCCATATAATTACTGGAAAATCTTGATAAAAACGTGGTAATATGCCAGAAAAGAGACATTTCTCCATATAATTACTGGTAAATCTTGTTAAAAACGAGGTAATATGCCAGAAATGAGAGATTTTTCCATATAATTACGGGAAAATCTTGATAAAAACGAGGTAATATGCCAGAAAAGATACATTTTTCCTAATAATTACTGGAAAATCTTGTTAAAAACGAGGTAATATGCTAGAAAAGAGACATTTTTCCATATAATTACTGGAAAATCTTGATAAAAACGTGGTAATATGCAAGAAAAGAGACATTTCTCCATATATTTACTGGAAAATCTTGTTAAAAACGAGGTAATATGCCAGAAAAGAGACATTTTTCCATATAATTACGGGAAAATTTCTATAAAAACGAGGTAATATGCCAGAAAAGAGACATTTCTCCATATATTTACTGGAAAATCTTGTTAAAAACGAGGTAATATGCTAGAAAAGAGACATTTTTCCATATAATTACTGGAAAATCTTGATAAAAACGTGGTAATATGCAAGAAAAGAGACATTTCTCCATATATTTACTGGAAAATCTTGTTAAAAACGAGGTAATATGCCAGAAAAGAGACATTTTTCCATATAATTACTGGAAAATCTTGATAAAAACGAGTTAATATGCCAGAAAAGAGGCATTTTTAAATATAATAACTGGAAAATCATGTTAAAAACGATGTAATATGCCAGAAATGAGACATTTCTCCATATATTTACTGGAAAATCTTGTTAAAAACGAGGTAATATGCCAGAAAAGAGACATTTTTCCATATAATTACTGGAAAATCTTGATAAAAACGAGGTAATATGCCAGAAAAGAGGCATTTTTAAATATAATAACTGGAAAATCATGTTAAAAACGATGTAATATGCCAGAAATGAGACATTTCTCCATATATTTACTGGAAAATCTTGTTAAAAACGAGGTAATATGCCAGAAATGAGACATTTTTCCATATAATTACGGGAAAATCTTGATAAAAACGAGGTAATATGCCAGAAAAGATACATTTTTCCTAATAATTACTGGAAAATCTTGATAAAAACGAGGTAATATGCCAGAAAAGAGGCATTTTTAAATATAATAACTGGAAAATCATGTTAAAAACGATGTAATATGCCAGAAATGAGACATTTCTCCATATATTTACTGGAAAATCTTGTTAAAAACGAGGTAATATGCTAGAAAAGAGACATTTTTCCATATAATTACTGGAAAATCTTGATAAAAACGTGGTAATATGCAAGAAAAGAGACATTTCTCCATATAATTACTGGTAAATCTTGTTAAAAACGAGGTAATATGCCAGAAATGAGAGATTTTTCCATATAATTACGGGAAAATCTTGATAAAAACGAGGTAATATGCCAGAAAAGATACATTTTTCCTAATAATTACTGGAAAATCTTGTTAAAAACGAGGTAATATGCCAGAAAAGAGACATTTCTCCATATAATTACGGGAAAATCTTGATAAAAACGAGGTAATATGCCAGAAAAGATACATTTTTCCTAATAATTACTGGAAAATCTTGTTAAAAACGAGGTAATATGCTAGAAAAGAGACATTTTTCCATATAATTACTGGAAAATCTTGATAAAAACGTGGTAATATTCAAGAAAAGAGACATTTCTCCATATATTTACTGGAAAATCTTGTTAAAAACGAGGTAATATGCCAGAAAAGAGACATTTTTCCATATAATTACGGGAAAATTTCTATAAAAACGAGGTAATATGCCAGAAAAGAGACATTTCTCCATATATTTACTGGAAAATCTTGTTAAAAACGAGGTAATATGCTAGAAAAGAGACATTTTTCCATATAATTACTGGAAAATCTTGATAAAAACGTGGTAATATGCAAGAAAAGAGACATTTCTCCATATATTTACTGGAAAATCTTGTTAAAAACGAGGTAATATGCCAGAAAAGAGACATTTTTCCATATAATTACTGGAAAATCTTGATAAAAACGAGGTAATATGCCAGAAAAGAGGCATTTTTAAATATAATAACTGGAAAATCATGTTAAAAACGATGTAATATGCCAGAAATGAGACATTTCTCCATATATTTACTGGAAAATCTTGTTAAAAACGAGGTAATATGCCAGAAAAGAGACATTTTTCCATATAATTACTGGAAAATCTTGATAAAAACGAGGTAATATGCCAGAAAAGAGGCATTTTTAAATATAATAACTGGAAAATCATGTTAAAAACGATGTAATATGCCAGAAATGAGACATTTCTCCATATATTTACTGGAAAATCTTGTTAAAAACGAGGTAATATGCCAGAAATGAGACATTTTTCCATATAATTACGGGAAAATCTTGATAAAAACGAGGTAATATGCCAGAAAAGATACATTTTTCCTAATAATTACTGGAAAATCTTGATAAAAACGAGGTAATATGCCAGAAAAGAGGCATTTTTAAATATAATAACTGGAAAATCATGTTAAAAACGATGTAATATGCCAGAAATGAGACATTTCTCCATATATTTACTGGAAAATCTTGTTAAAAACGAGGTAATATGCTAGAAAAGAGACATTTTTCCATATAATTACTGGAAAATCTTGATAAAAACGTGGTAATATGCAAGAAAAGAGACATTTCTCCATATAATTACTGGTAAATCTTGTTAAAAACGAGGTAATATGCCAGAAATGAGAGATTTTTCCATATAATTACGGGAAAATCTTGATAAAAACGAGGTAATATGCCAGAAAAGAGGCATTTTTAAATATAATAACTGGAAAATCATGTTAAAAACGATGTAATATGCCAGAAATGAGACATTTCTCCATATATTTACTGGAAAATCTTGTTAAAAACGATGTAATATGCCAGAAATGAGAGATTTTTCCATATAATTACTGGAAAATCTTGATAAAAACGTGGTAATATGCAAGAAAAGAGACATTTCTCCATATAATTACTGGTAAATCTTGTTAAAAACGAGGTAATATGCCAGAAATGAGAGATTTTTCCATATAATTACGGGAAAATCTTGATAAAAACGAGGTAATATGCCAGAAAAGATACATTTTTCCTAATAATTACTGGAAAATCTTGTTAAAAACGAGGTAATATGCCAGAAAAGAGACATTTCTCCATATAATTACTGGTAAATCTTGTTAAAAACGAGGTAATATGCCAGAAAAGAGACATTTTTCCATATAATTACGGGAAAATTTCTATAAAAACGAGGTAATATGCCAGAAAAGAGACATTTCTCCATATATTTACTGGAAAATCTTGTTAAAAACGAGGTAATATGCTAGAAAAGAGACATTTTTCCATATAATTACTGGAAAATCTTGATAAAAACGTGGTAATATGCAAGAAAAGAGACATTTCTCCATATATTTACTGGAAAATCTTGTTAAAAACGAGGTAATATGCCAGAAAAGAGACATTTTTCCATATAATTACTGGAAAATCTTGATAAAAACGAGGTAATATGCCAGAAAAGAGGCATTTTTAAATATAATAACTGGAAAATCATGTTAAAAACGATGTAATATGCCAGAAATGAGACATTTCTCCATATATTTACTGGAAAATCTTGTTAAAAACGAGGTAATATGCCAGAAAAGAGACATTTTTCCATATAATTACTGGAAAATCTTGATAAAAACGAGGTAATATGCCAGAAAAGAGGCATTTTTAAATATAATAACTGGAAAATCATGTTAAAAACGATGTAATATGCCAGAAATGAGACATTTCTCCATATATTTACTGGAAAATCTTGTTAAAAACGAGGTAATATGCCAGAAATGAGACATTTTTCCATATAATTACGGGAAAATCTTGATAAAAACGAGGTAATATGCCAGAAAAGATACATTTTTCCTAATAATTACTGGAAAATCTTGATAAAAACGAGGTAATATGCCAGAAAAGAGGCATTTTTAAATATAATAACTGGAAAATCATGTTAAAAACGATGTAATATGCCAGAAATGAGACATTTCTCCATATATTTACTGGAAAATCTTGTTAAAAACGAGGTAATATGCCAGAAATGAGAGATTTTTCCATATAATTACTGGAAAATCTTGATAAAAACGTGGTAATATGCCAGAAAAGAGACATTTCTCCATATAATTACTGGTAAATCTTGTTAAAAACGAGGTAATATGCCAGAAATGAGAGATTTTTCCATATAATTACGGGAAAATCTTGATAAAAACGAGGTAATATGCCAGAAAAGATACATTTTTCCTAATAATTACTGGAAAATCTTGTTAAAAACGAGGTAATATGCCAGAAAAGAGACATTTCTCCATATAATTACTGGTAAATCTTGTTAAAAACGAGGTAATATGCCAGAAAAGAGACATTTTTCCATATAATTACGGGAAAATTTCTATAAAAACGAGGTAATATGCCAGAAAAGAGACATTTCTCCATATATTTACTGGAAAATCTTGTTAAAAACGAGGTAATATGCTAGAAAAGAGACATTTTTCCATATAATTACTGGAAAATCTTGATAAAAACGTGGTAATATGCAAGAAAAGAGACATTTCTCCATATATTTACTGGAAAATCTTGTTAAAAACGAGGTAATATGCCAGAAAAGAGACATTTTTCCATATAATTACTGGAAAATCTTGATAAAAACGAGGTAATATGCCAGAAAAGAGGCATTTTTAAATATAATAACTGGAAAATCATGTTAAAAACGATGTAATATGCCAGAAATGAGACATTTCTCCATATATTTACTGGAAAATCTTGTTAAAAACGAGGTAATATGCCAGAAAAGAGACATTTTTCCATATAATTACTGGAAAATCTTGATAAAAACGAGGTAATATGCCAGAAAAGAGGCATTTTTAAATATAATAACTGGAAAATCATGTTAAAAACGATGTAATATGCCAGAAATGAGACATTTCTCCATATATTTACTGGAAAATCTTGTTAAAAACGAGGTAATATGCCAGAAATGAGACATTTTTCCATATAATTACGGGAAAATCTTGATAAAAACGAGGTAATATGCCAGAAAAGATACATTTTTCCTAATAATTACTGGAAAATCTTGATAAAAACGAGGTAATATGCCAGAAAAGAGGCATTTTTAAATATAATAACTGGAAAATCATGTTAAAAACGATGTAATATGCCAGAAATGAGACATTTCTCCATATATTTACTGGAAAATCTTGTTAAAAACGAGGTAATATGCCAGAAATGAGAGATTTTTCCATATAATTACTGGAAAATCTTGATAAAAACGTGGTAATATGCCAGAAAAGAGACATTTCTCCATATAATTACTGGTAAATCTTGTTAAAAACGAGGTAATATGCCAGAAATGAGAGATTTTTCCATATAATTACGGGAAAATCTTGATAAAAACGAGGTAATATGCCAGAAAAGATACATTTTTCCTAATAATTACTGGAAAATCTTGTTAAAAACGAGGTAATATGCCAGAAAAGAGACATTTCTCCATATAATTACTGGTAAATCTTGTTAAAAACGAGGTAATATGCCAGAAAAGAGACATTTTTCCATATAATTACGGGAAAATTTCTATAAAAACGAGGTAATATGCCAGAAAAGAGACATTTCTCCATATATTTACTGGAAAATCTTGTTAAAAACGTGGTAATATGCTAGAAAAGAGACATTTTTCCATATAATTACTGGAAAATCTTGATAAAAACGTGGTAATATGCAAGAAAAGAGACATTTCTCCATATATTTACTGGAAAATCTTGTTAAAAACGAGGTAATATGCCAGAAAAGCGACATTTTTCCATATAATTACTGGAAAATCTTGATAAAAACGAGGTAATATGCCAGAAAAGAGGCATTTTTAAATATAATAACTGGAAAATCATGTTAAAAACGATGTAATATGCCAGAAATGAGACATTTCTCCATATATTTACTGGAAAATCTTGTTAAAAACGAGGTAATATGCCAGAAATGAGACATTTTTCCATATAATTACGGGAAAATCTTGATAAAAACGAGGTAATATGCCAGAAAAGATACATTTTTCCTAATAATTACTGGAAAATCTTGATAAAAACGAGGTAATATGCCAGAAAAGAGGCATTTTTAAATATAATAACTGGAAAATCATGTTAAAAACGATGTAATATGCCAGAAATGAGACATTTCTCCATATATTTACTGGAAAATCTTGTTAAAAACGAGGTAATATGCCAGAAATGAGAGATTTTTCCATATAATTACTGGAAAATCTTGATAAAAACGTGGTAATATGCCAGAAAAGAGACATTTCTCCATATAATTACTGGTAAATCTTGTTAAAAACGAGGTAATATGCCAGAAATGAGAGATTTTTCCATATAATTACGGGAAAATCTTGATAAAAACGAGGTAATATGCCAGAAAAGATACATTTTTCCTAATAATTACTGGAAAATCTTGTTAAAAACGAGGTAATATGCCAGAAAAGAGACATTTCTCCATATAATTACTGGTAAATCTTGTTAAAAACGAGGTAATATGCCAGAAAAGAGACATTTTTCCATATAATTACGGGAAAATTTCTATAAAAACGAGGTAATATGCCAGAAAAGAGACATTTCTCCATATATTTACTGGAAAATCTTGTTAAAAACGAGGTAATATGCTAGAAAAGAGACATTTTTCCATATAATTACTGGAAAATCTTGATAAAAACGTGGTAATATGCAAGAAAAGAGACATTTCTCCATATATTTACTGGAAAATCTTGTTAAAAACGAGGTAATATGCCAGAAAAGAGACATTTTTCCATATAATTACTGGAAAATCTTGATAAAAACGAGGTAATATGCCAGAAAAGAGGCATTTTTAAATATAATAACTGGAAAATCATGTTAAAAACGATGTAATATGCCAGAAATGAGACATTTCTCCATATATTTACTGGAAAATCTTGTTAAAAACGAGGTAATATGCCAGAAATGAGACATTTTTCCATATAATTACTAGATAATCTTGATAAAAACGTGGTAATATGCCAGAAAAGAGACATTTCTCCATATAATTACTGGTAAATCTTGTTAAAAACGAGGTAATATGCCAGAAATGAGAGATTTTTCCATATAATTACGGGAAAATCATGTTAAAAACGAGGTAATATGCCAGAAAAGAGACATTTCTCCATATATTTACTGGTAAATCTTGTTAAAAACGAGGTAATATGCCAGAAATGAGACATTTTTCCATATAATTACTGGAAAATCTTGATAAAAACGTGGTAATATGCCAGAAAAGAGGCATTTTTAAATATAATAACTGGAAAATCATGTTTAAAACGAGGTAATATGCCAGAAAAGAGACATTTCTCCATATATTTACTGGAAAATCTTGTTAAAATCGAGGTAATATGCCAGAAAAGAGACATTTCTCCATATAATTACTGGAAAATCTTGTTAAAAACGAGGTAATATGCCAGAAATGAGAGATTTTTCCATATAATTACTGGAAAATCTTGATAAAAACGTGGTAATATGCCAGAAAAGAGACATTTCTCCATATAATTACTGGTAAATCTTGTTAAAAACGAGGTAATATGCCAGAAATGAGAGATTTTTCCATATAATAACTGGAAAATCTTGATAAAAACGAGGTAATATGCCAGAAAAGATACATTTTTCCTAATAATTACTGGAAAATCTTGTTAAAAACGAGGTAATATGCCAGAAAAGAGACATTTCTCCATATAATTACTGGTAAATCTTGTTAAAAACGAGGTAATATGCCAGAAAAGAGACATTTTTCCATATAATTACGGGAAAATTTCTATAAAAACGAGGTAATATGCCAGAAAAGAGACATTTCTCCATATATTTACTGGAAAATCTTGTTAAAAACGAGGTAATATGCTAGAAAAGAGACATTTTTCCATATAATTACTGGAAAATCTTGATAAAAACGTGGTAATATGCAAGAAAAGAGACATTTCTCCATATATTTACTGGAAAATCTTGTTAAAAACGAGGTAATATGCCAGAAAAGAGACATTTTTCCATATAATTACTGGAAAATTTTGATAAAAACGAGGTAATATGCCAGAAAAGAGGCATTTTTAAATATAATAACTGGAAAATCATGTTAAAAACGATGTTATATGCCAGAAATGAGACATTTCTCCATATATTTACTGGAAAATCTTGTTAAAAACGAGGTAATATGCCAGAAATGAGACATTTTTCCATATAATTACTGGAAAATCTTGATAAAAACGTGGTAATATGCCAGAAAAGAGACATTTCTCCATATAATTACTGGTAAATCTTGTTAAAAACGAGGTAATATGCCAGAAATGAGAGATTTTTCCATATAATTACGGGAAAATCTTGATAAAAACGAGGTAATATGCCAGAAAAGATACATTTTTCCTAATAATTACTGGAAAATCTTGATAAAAACGAGGTAATATGCCAGAAAAGAGGCATTTTTAAATATAATAACTGGAAAATCATGTTAAAAACGATGTAATATGCCAGAAATGAGACATTTCTCCATATATTTACTGGAAAATCTTGTTAAAAACGAGGTAATATGCCAGAAATGAGAGATTTTTCCATATAATTACTGGAAAATCTTGATAAAAACGTGGTAATATGCCAGAAAAGAGACATTTCTCCATATAATTACTGGTAAATCTTGTTAAAAACGAGGTAATATGCCAGAAATGAGAGATTTTTCCATATAATTACGGGAAAATCTTGATAAAAACGAGGTAATATGCCAGAAAAGATACATTTTTCCTAATAATTACTGGAAAATCTTGTTAAAAACGAGGTAATATGCCAGAAAAGAGACATTTCTCCATATAATTACTGGTAAATCTTGTTAAAAACGAGGTAATATGCCAGAAAAGAGACATTTTTCTATATAATTACGGGAAAATTTCTATAAAAACGAGGTAATATGCCAGAAAAGAGACATTTCTCCATATATTTACTGGAAAATCTTGTTAAAAACGAGGTAATATGCTAGAAAAGAGACATTTTTCCATATAATTACTGGAAAATCTTGATAAAAACGTGGTAATATGCAAGAAAAGAGACATTTCTCCATATATTTACTGGAAAATCTTGTTAAAAACGAGGTAATATGCCAGAAAAGAGACATTTTTCCATATAATTACTGGAAAATCTTGATAAAAACGAGGTAATATGCCAGAAAAGAGGCATTTTTAAATATAATAACTGGAAAATCATGTTAAAAACGATGTAATATGCCAGAAATGAGACATTTCTCCATATATTTACTGGAAAATCTTGTTAAAAACGAGGTAATATGCCAGAAATGAGACATTTTTCCATATAATTACTGGAAAATCTTGATAAAAACGTGGTAATATGCCAGAAAAGAGGCATTTTTAAATATAATAACTGGAAAATCATGTTAAAAACGAGGTAATATGCCAGAAAAGAGACATTTCTCCATATATTTACTGGAAAATCTTGTTAAAAACGAGGTAATATGCCAGAAAAGAGACATTTCTCCATATAATTACTGGAAAATCTTTTTAAAAACGAGGTAATATGCCAGAAATGAGAGATTTTTCCATATAATTACTGGAAAATATTGATAAAAACGTGGTAATATGCCAGAAAAGAGGCATTTTTAAATATAATAACTGGAAAATCATGTTAAAAACGAGGTAATATGCCAGAAAAGAGACATTTCTCCATATATTTACTGGAAAATCTTGTTAAAAACGAGGTAATATGCCAGAAAAGAGACATTTCTCCATATAATTACTGGAAAATCTTGTTAAAAACGAGGTAATATGCCAGAAATGAGAGATTTTTCCATATAAATACTGGAAAATCTTGATAAAAACCTGGTAATATACCAGAAAAGAGACATTTCTCCATATAATTACTGAGAAATCTTGTTAAAAACGAGGTAATATGCCAGAAATGAGAGATTTTTCCATAAAATTACGTGAAAATTTTGATAAAAACGATGTAATATGTCAGAAATGAGACATTTCTCCATATATTTACTGGAAAATCTTGTTAAAAACGAGGTAATATGCCAGAAATGAGAGATTTTTCCATATAATTACTGGAAAATCTTGATAAAAACGTGGTAATATGCCAGAAAAGAGGCATTTTTAAATATAATAACTGGAAAATCATGTTAAAAACGAGGTAATATGCCAGAAAAGAGACATTTCTCCATATATTTACTGGAAAATCTTGTTAAAATCGAGGTAATATGCCAGAAATGAGAGATTTTTCCATATAATTACTGGAAAATCTTGATAAAAACGTGGTAATATGCCAGAAAAAAGGCATTTTTCCAAATATTTACTGGAAATTCTTGTTAAAAACGAGGTAATATGCCAGAAAAAAAAACATTTCTCCATATAATTACTGGAAAATCTTGTTAAAAACGAGGTAATATGCCAGAAATGAGAGATTTTCCCATATATTTACGTGAAAATTTTGATAAAAACGATGTAATATGCCAGAAATGAGACATTTCTCCATATATTTACTGGAAAATCTTGTTAAAAACGAGGTAATATGCCAGAAATGAGAGATTTTTCCATATAATTACTGGAAAATTTTTATAAAAACGATGTAATATGCCAGAAATGAGATATTTCTCCATATATTTACTGAAAAATCTTGTTAAAAACGAGGTAATATGCCAGAAAAGAGACATTTCTCTATATAATTACTGGAAAATCTTGTTAAAAAAGAGGTAATATGCCAGAAAAGAGACATTTCTCCATATAATTACTGGAAAATCTTGTTAAAAACGAGGTAATATGCCAGAAATGAGAGATTTTTCCATATAATTACGGGAAAATCATGTTAAAAACGATGTAATATGCCAGAAATGAGACATTTCTCCATATATTTACTGGAAAATCTTGTTAAAAACGAGGTAATATGCCAGAAATGAGAGATTTTTCCATATAATTACTGGAAAATTTTGATAAAAACGATGTAATATGCCAGAAATGAGACATTTCTCCATATATTTACTGGAAAATCTTGTTAAAAACGAGCTAATATGCCAAAAATGAGAGATTTTTCCATATAATTACGGGAAAATCTTGATAAAAACGAGGTAATATGCCAGAAATGATACATTTTTCCAAATAATTACTGGAAAATCTTGTTAAAAACGAGGTAATATGCCAGAAATGAGAGATTTTTCCATATAATTACGTGAAAATTTTGATAAAAACGATGTAATATGCCAGAAATGAGACATTTCTCCATATATTTACTGGAAAATCTTGTTAAAAACGAGGTAATATGCCAGAAATGAGAGATTTTTCCATATAATCACTGGAAAAATCTTGTTAAAAACGATGTAATATGCCAGAAATGAGACATTTCTCCATATATTTACTGGAAAATCTTGTTAAAAACGAGGTAATATGCCAGAAATGAGAGATTTTTCCATATAATTACTGGAAAATCTTGTTAAAAAAGAGGTAATATGCCAGAAAAGAGACATTTCACCATATAATTACTGGAAAATCTTGTTAAAAACGAGGTAATATGCCAGAAAAGAGACATTTCTCTATATATTTACTGGAAAATCTTGTTAAAAACGAGGTAATATGCCAGAAAAGAGGCATTTCTCCATATATTTACTGGAAAATATTGTTAAAAACGAGGTAATATGCCAGAAAAGAGACATTTCTCCATATAATTACTGGAAAATCTTGTTAAAAACGAGGTAATATGCCAGAAATGAGAGATTTTTCAATATAATTACGATAAAATCATGTTAAAAACGATGTAATATGCCAGAAATGAGACATTTCTCCATATATTTACTGGAAAATCTTGTTAAAAACGAGGTAATATGCCAGAAATGGGAGATTTTTCCATATAATTACTGGAAAATCTTGTTAAAAACGAGGTAATATGCCAGAAAAGAGACATTTCTCCATATAATTACTGGTAAATCTTGTTAAAAACGAGTTAATATGCCAGAAATGAAAGATTTTTCCATATAATTACGGGAAAATCTTGATAAAAACGAGGTAATATGCCAGAAAAGATACATTTTTCCAAATAATTACTGGAAAATCTTGTTAAAAACGAGGTAATATGCCAGAAAAGAGACATTTCTCCATATAATTACTGGTAAATCTTGTTAAAAACGAGGTAATATGCCAGAAAAGAGGCATTTTTAAATATAGTAACTGGAAAATCATGTTAAAAAAAAGGTAATATGCCAGAAATGAGAGATTTTTCCATATAATTACGGGAAAATCATGTTAAAAAAGAGGTAATATGCCAGAAAAGATTCATTTTTCCATATAATTACGTGAAAATTTTGATAAAAACGATGTAATATGCCAGAAAAGATACATTTTTCCAAATATTTACTGGAAAATCTTGTTAAAAACGAGGTAATATGCCAGAAAAGAGACATTTTTCCATATAATTACTGGAAAATCTTGATAAAAACGTGGTAATATGCCAGAAAAGAGGCATTTTTAAATATAATAACTGGAAAATCATGTTAAAAACGAGGTAATATGCCAGAAAAGAGACATTTCTCCATATATTTACTGGAAAATCTTGTTAAAAACGAGGTAATATGCCAGAAAAGAGACATTTTTCCATATAATTACTGGAAAATTTTGATAAAAACGTGGTAATATGCCAGAAAAGAGGCATTTTTAAATATAATAACTGGAAAATCATGTTAAAAACGAGGTAATATGCCAGAAAAGAGACATTTCTCCATATAATTACTGGAAAATCTTGTTACAAACGAAGGTAATATGCCAGAAATGAGAGATTTTTCCATATAATTACTGGTAAATCTTGATAAACCGTGGTAATATGCCAGAAAAGAGACATTTCTCCATATAATTACTGGTAAATCTTGTTAAAAACGAGGTAATATGCCAGAAATGAGACATTTTTCCATATAATTACTGGAAAATCTTGATAAAAACGTGGTAATATGCCAGAAAAGAGGCATTTTTAAATATAATAACTGGAAAATCTTGATAAAAACGTGGTAATATGCCAGAAAAGAGGCATTTTAAAATATAATAACTGGAAAATCATGTTAAAAACGAGGTAATATGCCAGAAAAGAGACATTTCTTCATATATTTACTGGAAAATCTTGTTAAAAACGAGGTAATATGCCAGAAATGAGAGATTTTTCCATATAATTACTGGAAAATCTTGATAAAAACGTGGTAATATGCCAGAAAAGAGACATTTCTCCATATAATTACTGGTAAATCTTGTTAAAAACGAGGTAATATGCCAGAAATGAGAGATTTTTCCATATAATTACGGGAAAATCATGTTAAAAACGAGGTAATATGCCAGAAAAGAGACATGTCTCCATATATTTACTGGAAGATCTTGTTAAAAACGAGGTAATATGCCAGAAAAGAGACATTTTTCCATATAATTACTGGAAAATCTTGATAAAAACGTGGTAATATGCCAGAAAAGAGGCATTTTTAAATATAATAACTGGAAAATCATGTTAAAAACGAGGTAATATGCCAGAAAAGAGACATTTCTCCATATATTTACTGGAAAATCTTGTTAAAAACGAGGTAATATGCCAGAAAAGAGACATTTTTCCATATAATTACTGGTAAATCTTGTTAAAAACGAGGTAATATGCCAGAAATGAGAGATTTTTCCATATAATTACTGGAAAATCTTGATAAAAACGTGGTAATATGCCAGAAAAGAGACATTTCTCCAAATAATTACTGGTAAATCTTGTTAAAAACGAGGTAATATGCCAGAAATGAGAGATTTTTCCATATAATTACGGGAAAATCTTGATAAAAACGAGGTAATATGCCAGAAAAGATACATTTTTCCAAACAATTACTGGAAAATCTTGTTAAAAACGAGGTAATATGCCAGAAAAGGGGCATTTCTTCATATAATTACTGGTAAATCTTGTTAAAAACGAGGTAATATGCCAGAAAAGAGACATTTTTCCATATAATTAATGGAAAATTTTGATAAAAACGTGGTAATATGCCAGAAAAGAGACATTTCTCCATATATTTACTGGAAAATCTTGTTAAAAACGAGGTAATATGCCAGAAAAGAGACATTTTTCCATATAATTACTGGAAAATCTTGATAAAAACGTGGTAATATGCCAGAAAAGAGACATTTCTCCATATAATTACTTGTAAATCTTGTTAAAAACGAGGTAATATGCCAGAAAAGAGACATTTTTCCATATAATTACGGGAAAATTTTGATAAAAACGAGGTAATATGCCAGAAAAGATACATTTTTCCATATAATTACGTGAAAATTTTGATAAAAGCGATGTAATATGCCAGAAAAGAGACATTTCTCCATATAATTACTGGAAAATCTTGTTAAAAACGAGGTAATATGCCAGAAATGAGAGATTTTTCCATATAATTACTGGAAAATCTTGATAAAAACGTGGTAATATGCCAGAAAAGAGACATTTTTAAATATAATAACTGGAAAATCATGTTAAAAACGAGGTAATATGCCAGAAAAGAGACATTTCTCCATATATTTACTGGAAAATCTTGTTAAAAACGAGGTAATATGCCAGAAATGAGAGATTTTTCCATATAATTACGTGAAAATTTTGATAAAAACGATGTAATATGACAGAAATGAGACATTTCTCCATATAATTACGGGAAAATCATGTTAAAAACGAGGTAATATGCCAGAAAAGAGACATTTCTCCATATATTTACTGGAAAATCTTTGTTAAAAACGAGGTAATATGCCAGAAAAGAGACATTTTTCCATATAATTACTGGAAAATCTTGATAAAAACGTGGTAATATGCCAGAAAAGAGGCATTTTTAAATATAATAACTGGAAAATTTTGATAAAAACGTGGTAATATGCCAGAAAAGAGGCATTTTTAAATATAATAACTGGAAAATCATGTTAAAAACGAGGTAATATGCCAGAAAAGAGACATTTCTCCATATATTTACTGGAAAATCTTGTTAAAAACGAGGTAATATGCCAGAAAAGAGACATTTCTCCATATAATTACTGGAAAATCTTGTTAAAAACGAGGTAATATGCCAGAAATGAGAGATTTTTCCATATAATTACTGGAAAATCTTGATAAAAACGTGGTAATATGCCAGAAAAGAGACATTTCTCCATATAATTACTGGTAAATCTTGTTTAAAACGAGGTAATATGCCAGAAATGAGAGATGTTTCCATATAATTACGTGAAAATTTTGATAAAAACGATGTAATATGCCAGAAATGAGACATTTCTCCATATATTTACTGGAAAATCTTGTTAAAAACGAGGTAATATGCCAGAAATGAGAGATTTTTTCATATAATTACTGGAAAATCTTGATAAAAACGTGGTAATATGCCAGAAAAGAGGCATTTTAAAATATAATAACTGGAAAATCATGTTAAAAACGAGGTAATATGCCAGAAAAGAGACATTTCTCCATATATTTACTGGAAAATCTTGTTAAAAACGCGGTAATATGCCAGAAATGAGAGATTTTTCCATATAATTACTGGAAAATCTTGATAAAAACGTGGTAATATGCCAGAAAAGAGGCATTTCTCCATATATTTACTGGAAAATCTTGTTAAAAACGAGGTAATATGCCAGAAAAGAGACATTTCTCCATATAATTACTGGAAAATCTTGTTAAAAACGAGGTAATATGCCAGAAATGAGAGATTTTTCCATATAATTATGTGAAAATTTTGATAAAAACGATGTAATATGCCAGAAATGAGACATTTCTCCATATATTTACTGGAAAATCTTGTTAAAAACCAGGTAATATGCCAGAAAAGAGACATTTTTCCATATAATTACTGGAAAATCTTGATAAAAACGTGGTAATATGCCAGAAAAGAGGCATTTTTAAATATAATAACTGGAAAATCATGTTAAAAACGAGGTAATATGCCAGAAAAGAGACATTTCTCCATATAATTACTGGAAAATCTTGTTAAAAACGAGGTAATATGCCAGAAATGAGAGATTTTTCCATATAATTACTGGAAAATCTTGATAAAAACGTGGTAATATGCCAGAAAAGAGGCATTTTTAAATATAATAACTGGAAAATCTTGATAAAAACGTGGTAATATGCCAGAAAAGAGACATTTTTAAATATAATAACTGGAAAATCATGTTAAAAACGAGGTAATATGCCAGAAAAGAGACATTTCTCCATATATTTACTGGAAAATCTTGTTAAAAACGAGGTAATATGCCAGAAAAGAGACATTTCTCCATATAATTACTGGAAAATCTTGTTAAAAACGAGGTAATATGCCAGAAATGAGAGATTTTTCCATATAATTACTGGATAATCTTGATAAACCGTGGTAATATGCCAGAAAAGAGACATTTCTCCATATAATTACTGGTAAATCTTGTTAAAAACGAGGTAATATGCCAGAAATGAGAGATTTTTCCATATAATTACGGGAAAATCATGTTAAAAACGAGGTAATATGCCAGAAAAGAGACATTTCTCCATATATTTACTGGTAAATCTTGTTAAAAACGAGGTAATATGCCAGAAATGAGACATTTTTCCATATAATTACTGGAAAATCTTGATAAAAACGTGGTAATATGCCAGAAAAGAGGCATTTTTAAATATAATAACTGGAAAATCATGTTAAAAACGAGGTAATATGCCAGAAAAGAGACATTTCTCCATATATTTACTGGAAAATCTTGTTAAAAACGAGGTAATATGCCAGAAATGAGAGATTTTTCCATATAATTACTTGAAAATTTTGATAAAAACGATGTAATATGCCAGAAATGAGACATTTCTCCATATAATTACGGGAAAATCATGTTAAAAACGAGGTAATATTCCAGAAAAGAGACATTTCTCCATATATTTACTGGAAAATCTTGTTAAAAACGAGGTAATATGCCAGAAAAGAGACATTTTTCCATATAATTACTGGAAAATCTTGATAAAAACGTGGTAATATGCCAGAAAAGAGGCATTTTTAAATATAATAACTGGAAAATCTTGATAAAAACGTGGTAATATGCCAGAAAAGAGGCATTTTTAAATATAATAACTGGAAAATCATGTTAAAAACGAGGTAATATGCCAGAAAAGAGACATTTCTCCATATATTTACTGGAAAATCTTGTTAAAAACGAGGTAATATGCCAGAAAAGAGACATTTCTCCATATAATTACTGGAAAATCTTGTTAAAAACGAGGTAATATGCCAGAAATGAGAGATTTTTCCATATAATTACTGGAAAATCTTGATAAAAACGTGGTAATATGCCAGAAAAGAGACATTTCTCCATATAATTACTGGTAAATCTTGTTAAAAACGAGGTAATATGCCAGAAATGAGAGATGTTTCCATATAATTACGTGAAAATTTTGATAAAAACGATGTAATATGCCAGAAATGAGACATTTCTCCATATATTTACTGGAAAATCTTGTTAAAAACGAGGTAATATGCCAGAAATGAGAGATTTTTTCATATAATTACTGGAAAATCTTGATAAAAACGTGGTAATATGCCAGAAAAGAGGCATTTTAAAATATAATAACTGGAAAATCATGTTAAAAACGAGGTAATATGCCAGAAAAGAGACATTTCTCCATATATTTACTGGAAAATCTTGTTAAAAACGAGGTAATATGCCAGAAATGAGAGATTTTTCCATATAATTACTAGAAAATCTTGATAAAAACGTGGTAATATGCCAGAAAAGAGGCATTTCTCCATATATTTACTGGAAAATCTTGTTAAAAACGAGGTAATATGCCAGAAAAGAGACATTTCTCCATATAATTACTGGAAAATCTTGTTAAAAACGAGGTAATATGCCAGAAATGAGAGATTTTACCATATAATTACGTGAAAATTTTGATAAAAACGATGTAATATGCCAGAAATGAGACATTTCTCCATATATTTACTGGAAAATCTTGTTAAAAACCAGGTAATATGCCAGAAAAGAGACATTTTTCCATATAATTACTGGAAAATCTTGATAAAAACGTGGTAATATGCCAGAAAAGAGGCATTTTTAAATATAATAACTGGAAAATCATGTTAAAAACGAGGTAATATGCCAGAAAAGAGACATTTCTCCATATATTTACTGGAAAATCTTGTTAAAAACGAGGTAATATGCCAGAAATGAGAGATTTTTCCATATAATTACGTGAAAATTTTGATAAAAACGATGTAATATGACAGAAATGAGACATTTCTCCATATAATTACGGGAAAATCATGTTAAAAACGAGGTAATATGCCAGAAAAGAGACATTTCTCCATATATTTACTGGAAAATCTTGTTAAAAACGAGGTAATATGCCAGAAAAGAGACATTTTTCCATATAATTACTGGAAAATCTTGATAAAAACGTGGTAATATGCCAGAAAAGAGGCATTTTTAAATATAATAACTGGAAAATTTTGATAAAAACGTGGTAATATGCCAGAAAAGAGGCATTTTTAAATATAATAACTGGAAAATCATGTTAAAAACGAGGTAATATGCCAGAAAAGAGACATTTCTCCATATATTTACTGGAAAATCTTGTTAAAAACGAGGTAATATGCCAGAAAAGAGACATTTCTCCATATAATTACTGGAAAATCTTGTTAAAAACGAGGTAATATGCCAGAAATGAGAGATTTTTCCATATAATTACTGGAAAATCTTTACTTACTGGAAGACATTTCTCCATATAATTACTGGTAAATCTTGTTTAAAACGAGGTAATATGCCAGAAATGAGAGATGTTTCCATATAATTACGTGAAAATTTTGATAAAAACGATGTAATATGCCAGAAATGAGACATTTCTCCATATATTTACTGGAAAATCTTGTTAAAAACGAGGTAATATGCCAGAAATGAGAGATTTTTTCATATAATTACTGGAAAATCTTGATAAAAACGTGGTAATATGCCAGAAAAGAGGCATTTTAAAATATAATAACTGGAAAATCATGTTAAAAACGAGGTAATATGCCAGAAAAGAGACATTTCTCCATATATTTACTGGAAAATCTTGTTAAAAACGCGGTAATATGCCAGAAATGAGAGATTTTTCCATATAATTACTGGAAAATCTTGATAAAAACGTGGTAATATGCCAGAAAAGAGGCATTTCTCCATATATTTACTGGAAAATCTTGTTAAAAACGAGGTAATATGCCAGAAAAGAGACATTTCTCCATATAATTACTGGAAAATCTTGTTAAAAACGAGGTAATATGCCAGAAAATGAGAGATTTTTCCATATAATTATGTGAAAATTTTGATTAAAAAACGATGTAATATGCCAGAAATGAGACATTTCTCCATATATTTACTGGAAAATCTTGTTTAAAAACCAGGTAATATGCCAGAAAAGAGACATTTTTCCATATAATTACTGGAAAATCTTGATAAAAACGTGGTAATATGCCAGAAAAGAGGCATTTTTAAATATAATAACTGGAAAATCATGTTAAAAACGAGGTAATATGCCAGAAAAGAGACATTTCTCCATATAATTACTGGAAAATCTTGTTAAAAACGAGGTAATATGCCAGAAATGAGAGATTTTTCCAGTATAATTACTGGAAAATCTTGATAAAAACGTGGTAATATGCCAGAAAAGAGGCATTTTTAAATATAATAACTGGAAAATCTTGATAAAAACGTGGTAATTATGCCAGAAAAGAGACATTTTTAAATATAATAACTGGAAAATCATGTTAAAAACGAGGTAATATGCCAGAAAAGAGACATTTCTCCATATATTTACTGGAAAATCTTGTTAAAAACGAGGTAATATGCCAGAAAAGAGACATTTCTCCATATAATTACTGGAAAATCTTGTTAAAAACGAGGGTAATATGCCAGAAATGAGAGATTTTTCCATATAATTACTGGATAATCTTGATAAACCGTGGTAATATGCCAGAAAAGAGACATTTCTCCATATAATTACTGGTAAATCTTGTTAAAAACGAGGTAATATGCCAGAAATGAGAGATTTTTCCATATAATTACGGGAAAATCATGTTAAAAACGAGGTAATATGCCAGAAAAGAGACATTTCTCCATATATTTACTGGTAAATCTTGTTAAAAACGAGGTAATATGCCAGAAATGAGACATTTTTCCATATAATTACTGGAAAATCTTGATAAAAACGTGGTAATATGCCAGAAAAGAGGCATTTTTAAATATAATAACTGGAAAATCATGTTAAAAACGAGGTAATATGCCAGAAAAGAGACATTTCTCCATATATTTACTGGAAAATCTTGTTAAAAACGAGGTAATATGCCAGAAATGAGAGATTTTTCCATATAATTACTTGAAAATTTTGATAAAAACGATGTAATATGCCAGAAATGAGACATTTCTCCATATAATTACGGGAAAATCATGTTAAAAACGAGGTAATATTCCAGAAAAGAGACATTTCTCCATATATTTACTGGAAAATCTTGTTAAAAACGAGGTAATATGCCAGAAAAGAGACATTTTTCCATATAATTACTGGAAAATCTTGATAAAAACGTGGTAATATGCCAGAAAAGAGGCATTTTTAAATATAATAACTGGAAAATCTTGATAAAAAACGTGGTAATATGCCAGAAAAGAGGCATTTTTAAATATAATAACTGGAAAATCATGTTAAAAACGAGGTAATATGCCAGAAAAGAGACATTTCTCCATATATTTACTGGAAAATCTTGTTAAAAACGAGGTAATATGCCAGAAAAGAGACATTTCTCCATATAATTACTGGAAAATCTTGTTAAAAACGAGGTAATATGCCAGAAATGAGAGATTTTTCCATATAATTACTGGAAAATCTTGATAAAAACGTGGTAATATGCCAGAAAAGAGACATTTCTCCATATAATTACTGGTAAATCTTGTTAAAAACGAGGTAATATGCCAGAAATGAGAGATGTTTCCATATAATTACGTGAAAATTTTGATAAAAACGATGTAATATGCCAGAAATGAGACATTTCTCCATATATTTACTGGAAAATCTTGTTAAAAACGAGGTAATATGCCAGAAATGAGAGATTTTTTCATATAATTACTGGAAAATCTTGATAAAAACGTGGTAATATGCCAGAAAAGAGGCATTTTAAAATATAATAACTGGAAAATCATGTTAAAAACGAGGTAATATGCCAGAAAAGAGACATTTCTCCATATATTTACTGGAAAATCTTGTTAAAAACGAGGTAATATGCCAGAAATGAGAGATTTTTCCATATAATTACTAGAAAATCTTGATAAAAACGTGGTAATATGCCAGAAAAGAGGCATTTCTCCATATATTTACTGGAAAATCTTGTTAAAAACGAGGTAATATGCCAGAAAAGAGACATTTCTCCATATAATTACTGGAAAATCTTGTTAAAAACGAGGTAATATGCCAGAAATGAGAGATTTTACCATATAATTACGTGAAAATTTTGATAAAAACGATGTAATATGCCAGAAATGAGACATTTCTCCATATATTTACTGGAAAATCTTGTTA
Organism: Tipula unca; assembly: GCA_951394425.1. NCBI lineage: Eukaryota > Metazoa > Arthropoda > Insecta > Diptera > Tipulidae > Tipula > Tipula unca. The sequence continues at coordinate 109,888,233 of OX596381.1, forward strand.
AAAACCAGGTAATATGCCAGAAAAGAGACATTTTTCCATATAATTACTGGAAAATCTTGATAAAAACGTGGTAATATGCCAGAAAAGAGGCATTTTTAAATATAATAACTGGAAAATCATGTTAAAAACGAGGTAATATGCCAGAAAAGAGACATTTCTCTATATAATTACTGGAAAATCTTGTTAAAAACGAGGTAATATGCCAGAAATGAGAGATTTTTCCATATAATTACTGGAAAATCTTGATAAAAACGTGGTAATATGCCAGAAAGGAGGCATTTTTAAATATAATAACTGGAAAATCTTGATAAAAACGTGGTAATATGCCAGAAAAGAGACATTTTTAAATATAATAACTGGAAAATCATGTTAGAAACGAGGTAATATGCCAGAAAAGAGACATTTCTCCATATATTTACTGGAAAATCTTGTTAAAAACGAGGTAATATGCCAGAAAAGAGACATTTCTCCATATAATTACTGGAAAATCTTGCTAAAAACGAGGTAATATGCCAGAAATGAGAGATTTTTCCATATAATTACTGGATAATCTTGATAAAAACGTGGTAATATGCCAGAAAAGAGACATTTCTCCATATAATTACTGGAAAATCTTGTTAAAAACGAGGTAATATGCCAGAAATGAGAGATTTTTCCATATAATTACGGGAAAATCATGTTAAAAACGAGGTAATATGCCAGAAAAGAGACATTTCTCCATATATTTACTGGTAAATCTTGTTAAAAACGAGGTAATATGCCAGAAATGAGACATTTTTCCATATAATTACTGGAAAATCTTGATAAAAACGTGGTAATATGCCAGAAAAGAGGCATTTTTAAATATAATAACTGGAAAATCATGTTTAAAACGAGGTAATATGCCAGAAAAGAGACATTTCTCCATATATTTACTAGAAAATCTTGTTAAAATCGAGGTAATATGCCAGAAAAGAGACATTTCTCCATATAATTACTGGAAAATCTTGTTAAAAACGAGGTAATATGCCAGAAATGAGAGATTTTTCCATATAATTACTGGAAAATCTTGATAAAAACGTGGTAATATGCCAGAAAAGAGACATTTCTCCATATAATTACTGGTAAATCTTGTTAAAAACGAGGTAATATGCCAGAAATGAGAGATTTTTCCATATAATTACGGGAAAATCTTGATAAAAACGAGGTAATATGCCAGAAAAGATACATTTTTCCTAATAATTACTGGAAAATCTTGTTAAAAACGAGGTAATATGCCAGAAAAGAGACATTTCTCCATATAATTACTGGTAAATCTTGTTAAAAACGAGGTAATATGCCAGAAAAGAGACATTTTTCCAAATAATTACGGGAAAATTTTGATAAAAACGAGGTAATATGCCAGAAAAGAGACATTTCTCCATATATTTACTGGAAAATCTTGTTAAAAACGAGGTAATATGCCAGAAAAGAGACATTTTTTCATATAATTACTGGAAAATCTTGATAAAAACGTGGTAATATGCAAGAAAAGAGACATTTCTCCATATATTTACTGGAAAATCTTGTTAAAAACGAGGTAATTTGCCAGAAAAGAGACATTTTTCCATATAATTACTGGAAAATCTTGATAAAAACGAGGTAATATGCCAGAAAAGAGGCATTTTTAAATATAATAACTGGAAAATCATGTTAAAAACGAGGTAATATGCCAGAAAAGAGACATTTCTCCATATATTTACTGGAAAATCTTGTTAAAAACGAGGTAATATGCCAGAAATGAGAGATTTTTCCATATAATTACGTGAAAATTTTGATAAAAACGATGTAATATGCCAGAAATGAGACATTTCTCCATATATTTACTGGAAAATCTTGTTAAAAACGAGGTAATATGCCAGAAATGAGACATTTTTCCATATAATTACTGGAAAATCTTGATAAAAACGTGGTAATATGCCAGAAAAGAGACATTTTTAAATATAATAACTGGAAAATCATGTTAAAAACGAGGTAATATGCCAGAAAAGAGACATTTCTCCATATATTTACTGGAAAATCTTGTTAAAAACGAGGTAATATGCCAGAAAAGAGACATTTCTCCATATAATTACTGGAAAATCTTGCTAAAAACGAGGTAATATGCCAGAAATGAGAGATTTTTCCATATAATTACTGGATAATCTTGATAAAAACGTGGTAATATGCCAGAAAAGAGACATTTCTCCATATAATTACTGGAAAATCTTGTTAAAAACGAGGTAATATGCCAGAAATGAGAGATTTTTCCATATAATTACGGGAAAATCATGTTAAAAACGAGGTAATATGCCAGAAAAGAGACATTTCTCCATATATTTACTGGTAAATCTTGTTAAAAACGAGGTAATATGCCAGAAATGAGACATTTTTCCATATAATTACTGGAAAATCTTGATAAAAACGTGGTAATATGCCAGAAAAGAGGCATTTTTAAATATAATAACTGGAAAATCATGTTTAAAACGAGGTAATATGCCAGAAAAGAGACATTTCTCCATATATTTACTGGAAAATCTTGTTAAAATCGAGGTAATATGCCAGAAAAGAGACATTTCTCCATATAATTACTGGAAAATCTTGTTAAAAACGAGGTAATATGCCAGAAATGAGAGATTTTTCCATATAATTACTGGAAAATCTTGATAAAAACGTGGTAATATGCCAGAAAAGAGACATTTCTCCATATAATTACTGGTAAATCTTGTTAAAAACGAGGTAATATGCCAGAAATGAGAGATTTTTCCATATAATTACGGGAAAATCTTGATAAAAACGAGGTAATATGCCAGAAAAGATACATTTTTCCTAATAATTACTGGAAAATCTTGTTAAAAACGAGGTAATATGCCAGAAAAGAGACATTTCTCCATATAATTACTTGTAAATCTTGTTAAAAACGAGGTAATATGCCAGAAAAGAGACATTTTTCCAAATAATTACGGGAAAATTTTGATAAAAACGAGGTAATATGCCAGAAAAGAGACATTTCTCCATATATTTACTGGAAAATCTTGTTAAAAACGAGGTAATATGCCAGAAAAGAGACATTTTTCCATATAATTACTGGAAAATCTTGATAAAAACGTGGTAATATGCAAGAAAAGAGACATTTCTCCATATATTTACTGGAAAATCTTGTTAAAAACGAGGTAATTTGCCAGAAAAGAGACATTTTTCCATATAATTACTGGAAAATCTTGATAAAAACGAGGTAATATGCCAGAAAAGAGGCATTTTTAAATATAATAACTGGAAAATCATGTTAAAAACGAGGTAATATGCCAGAAAAGAGACATTTCTCCATATATTTACTGGAAAATCTTGTTAAAAACGAGGTAATATGCCAGAAATGAGAGATTTTTCCATATAATTACGTGAAAATTTTGATAAAAACGATGTAATATGCCAGAAATGAGACATTTCTCCATATATTTACTGGAAAATCTTGTTAAAAACGAGGTAATATGCCAGAAATGAGACATTTTTCCATATAATTACTGGAAAATCTTGATAAAAACGTGGTAATATGCCAGAAAAGAGGCATTTTTAAATATAATAACTGGAAAATCATGTTAAAAACGAGGTAATATGCCAGAAAAGAGACATTTCTCCATATATTTACTGGAAAATCTTGTTAAAAACGAGGTAATATGCCAGAAATGAGACATTTTTCCATATAATTACTGGAAAATCTTGATAAAAACGTGGTAATATGCCAGAAAAGAGGCATTTTTAAATATAATAACTGGAAAATCATGTTAAAAACGAGGTAATATGCCAGAAAAGAGACATTTCTCCATATATTTACTAGAAAATCTTGTTAAAAACGAGGTAATATGCCAGAAAAGAGACATTTCTCCATATAATTACTGGTAAATCTTGTTAAAAACGAGTTAATATGCCAGAAATGAGAGATTTTTCCATATAATTACGGGAAAATCTTGATAAAAACGAGGTAATATGCCAGAAAAGATACATTTTTCCAAATAATTACTGGAAAATCTTGTTAAAAACGAGGTAATATGCCAGAAAAGAGACATTTCTCCATATAATTACTGGTAAATCTTGTTAAAAACGAGGTAATATGCCAGAAAAGAGGCATTTTTAAATATAGTAACTGGAAAATCATGTTAAAAAAAAGGTAATATGCCAGAAATGAGAGATTTTTCCATATAGTTACGGGAAAATCATGTTAAAAACGAGGTAATTTGCCAGAAAAGATTCATTTTTCCATATAATTACTGGAAAATCTTGATAAAAACGTGGTAATATGCCAGAAAAGAGGCATTTTTAAATATAATAACTGGAAAATCATGTTAAAAACGAGGTAATATGCCAGAAAAGAGACATTTCTCCATATATTTACTGGAAAATCTTGTTAAAAACGAGGTAATATGCCAGAAAAGATACATTTTTCCAAATATTTACTGGAAAATCTTGTTAAAAACGAGGTAATATGCCAGAAAAGAGACATTTTTCCATATAATTACTGGAAAATCTTGATAAAAACGTGGTAATATGCCAGAAAAGAGGCATTTTTAAATATAATAACTGGAAAATCATGTTAAAAACGAGGTAATATGCCAGAAAAGAGACATTTCTCCATATATTTACTGGAAAATCTTGTTAAAAACGAGGTAATATGCCAGAAAAGAGACATTTTTCCATATAATTACTGGAAAATCTTGATAAAAACGTGGTAATATGCCAGAAAAGAGACATTTCTCCATATAATTACTGGAAAATCATGTTAAAAACGAGGTAATATGCCAGAAAAGGGACATTTTTCCATATAATTACGGGAAAATTTTGATAAAAACGAGGTAATATGCCAGAAAAGAGACATTTCTCCATATATTTACTGGAAAATCTTGTTAAAAACGAGGTAATATGCCAGAAAAGAGACACTTTTCCATATAATTACTGGAAAATCTTGATAAAAACGTGGTAATATGCCAGAAAAGAGACATTTCTCCATATATTTACTGGAAAATCTTGTTAAAAACGAGGTAATATGCCAGAAAAGAGACATTTTTCCATATAATTACTGGTAAATCTTGATAAAAACGAGGTAATATGCCAGAAAAGATACATTTCTCCAAATAATTACTGGAAAATCTTGTTAAAAACGAGGTAATATGCCAGAAAAGAGACATTTCTCCATATATTTACTGGAAAATCTTGTTAAAAACGAGGTAATATGCCAGAAAAGAGACATTTTTCCATATAATTACTGGAAAATCTTGATAAAAACGTGGTAATATGCAAGAAAAGAGACATTTCTCCATATATTTACTGGAAAATCTTGTTAAAAACGAGGTAATATGCCAGAAAAGAGACATTTTTCCATATAATTACTGGAAAATCTTGATAAAAACGAGGTAATATGCCAGAAAAGAGGCATTTTTAAATATAATAACTGGAAAATCATGTTAAAAACGAGGTAATATGCCAGAAAAGAGACATTTCTCCATATATTTACTGAAAAATCTTGTTAAAAACGAGGTAATATGCCAGAAATGAGAGATTTTTCCATATAATTACGTGAAAATTTTGATAAAAACGATGTAATATGCCAGAAATGAGACATTTCTCCATATATTTACTGGAAAATCTTGTTAAAAACGAGGTAATATGCCAGAAATGAGACATTTTTCCATATAATTACTGGAAAATCTTGATAAAAACGTGGTAATATGCCAGAAAAGAGGCATTTTTAAATATAATAACTGGAAAATCATGTTAAAAACGAGGTAATATGCCAGAAAAGAGACATTTCTCCATATATTTACTGGAAAATCTTGTTAAAAACGAGGTAATATGCCAGAAAAGAGACATTTCTCCATATAATTACTGGAAAATCTTGTTAAAAACGAGGTAATATGCCAGAAATGAGAGATTTTTCCATATAATTACTGGAAAATATTGATAAAAACGTGGTAATATGCCAGAAAAGAGGCATTTTTAAATATAATAACTGGAAAATCTTGATAAAAACGTGGTAATATGCCAGAAAAGAGGCATTTTTAAATATAATAACTGGAAAATCATGTTAAAAACGAGGTAATATGCCAGAAAAGAGACATTTCTCCATATATTTACTGGAAAATCTTGTTAAAAACGAGGTAATATGCCAGAAAAGAGACATTTCTCCATATAATAACTGGAAAATCTTGTTAAAAACGAGGTAATATGCCAGAAAAGAGAGATTTTTCCATATAATTCCTGGAAAATCTTGATAAAAACGTTGTAATATGCCAGAAAAGAGGCATTTTTAAATATAATCACTGGAAAATCATGTTAAAAACGAGGTAATATGCCAGAAAAGAGACATTTCTCCATATATTTACTGGAAAATCTTGTTAAAAACGAGGTAATATGCCAGAAAAGAGACATTTTTCCATATAATTACTGGAAAATCTTGATAAAAACGTGGTAATATGCAAGAAAAGAGACATTTCTCCATATATTTACTGGAAAATCTTGTTAAAAACGAGGTAATATGCCAGAAAAGAGACATTTTTCCATATAATTACTGGAAAATCTTGATAAAAACGAGGTAATATGCCAGAAAAGAGGCATTTTTAAATATAATAACTGGAAAATCATGTTAAAAACGAGGTAATATGCCAGAAAAGAGACATTTCTCCATATATTTACTGGAAAATCTTGTTAAAAACGAGGTAATATGCCAGAAATGAGAGATTTTTCCATATAATTACGTGAAAATTTTGATAAAAACGATGTAATATGCCAGAAATGAGACATTTCTCCATATATTTACTGGAAAATCTTGTTAAAAACGAGGTAATATGCCAGAAATGAGACATTTTTCCATATAATTACTGGAAAATCTTGATAAAAACGTGGTAATATGCCAGAAAAGAGGCATTTTTAAATATAATAACTGGAAAATCATGTTAAAAACGAGGTAATATGCCAGAAAAGAGACATTTCTCCATATATTTACTGGAAAATCTTGTTAAAAACGAGGTAATATGCCAGAAAAGAGACATTTCTCCATATAATTACTGGAAAATCTTGTTAAAAACGAGGTAATATGCCAGAAATGAGAGATTTTTCCATATAATTACTGGAAAATATTGATAAAAACGTGGTAATATGCCAGAAAAGAGGCATTTTTAAATATAATAATTGGAAAATCTTGATAAAAACGTGGTAATATGCCAGAAAAGAGGCATTTTTAAATATAATAACTGGAAAATCATGTTAAAAACGAGGTAATATGCCAGAAAAGAGACATTTCTCCATATATTTACTGGAAAATCTTGTTAAAAACGAGGTAATATGCCAGAAAAGAGACATTTCTCCATATAATAACTGGAAAATCTTGTTAAAAACGAGGTAATATGCCAGAAATGAGAGATTTTTCCATATAAATACTGGAAAATCTTGATAAAAACCTGGTAATATACCAGAAAAGAGACATTTCTCCATATATTTACTGGAAAATCTTGTTAAAAACGAGGTAATATGCCAGAAAAGAGACATTTTTCCATATAATTACTGGAAAATCTTGATAAAAACGAGGTAATATGCCAGAAAAGAGGCATTTTTAAATATAATAACTGGAAAATCAATTTAAAAACGAGGTAATATGCCAGAAAAGAGACATTTCTCCATATATTTACTGGAAAATCTTGTTAAAAACGAGGTAATATGCCAGAAATGAGAGATTTTTCCATATAATTACGTGAAAATTTTGATAAAAACGATGTAATATGCCAGAAATGAGACATTTCTCCATATATTTACTGGAAAATCTTGTTAAAAACGAGGTAATATGCCAGAAATGAGACATTTTTCCATATAATTACTAGAAAATCTTGATAAAAACGTGGTAATATGCCAGAAAAGAGGCATTTTTAAATATAATAACTGGAAAATCATGTTAAAAACGAGGTAATATGCCAGAAAAGAGACATTTCTCCATATATTTACTGGAAAATCTTGTTAAAAACGAGGTAATATGCCAGAAAAGAGACATTTCTCCATATAATTACTGGAAAATCTTGTTAAAAACGAGGTAATATGCCAGAAATGAGAGATTTTTCCATATAATTACTGGAAAATATTGATAAAAACGTGGTAATATGCCAGAAAAGAGGCATTTTTAAATATAATAACTGGAAAATCTTGATAAAAACGTGGTAATATGCCAGAAAAGAGGCATTTTTAAATATAATAACTGGAAAATCATGTTAAAAACGAGGTAATATGCCAGAAAAGAGACATTTCTCCATATATTTACTGGAAAATCTTGTTAAAAACGAGGTAATATGCCAGAAAAGAGACATTTCTCCATATAATTACTGGAAAATCTTGTTAAAAACGAGGTAATATGCCAGAAATGAGAGATTTTTCCATATAAATACTGGAAAATCTTGATAAAAACCTGGTAATATACCAGAAAAGAGACATTTCTCCATATATTTACTGGAAAATCTTGTTAAAGACGAGGTAATATGCCAGAAAAGAGGCATTTTTAAATATAATAACTGGAAAATCATGTTAAAAACGAGGTAATATGCCAGAAAAGAGACATTTCTCCATATATTTACTGGAAAATCTTGTTAAAAACGAGGTAATATGCCAGAAATGAGACATTTTTCCATATAATTACTGGAAAATCTTGATAAAAACGTGGTAATATGCCAGAAAAGAGGCATTTTTAAATATAATAACTGGAAAATCATGTTAAAAACGAGGTAATATGCCAGAAAAGAGACATTTTTCCATATAATTACTGGAAAATCTTGATAAAAACGTGGTAATATGCCAGAAAAGAGACATTTCTCCATATATTTACTGGAAAATCTTGTTAAAAACGAGGTAATATGCCAGAAAAGAGACATTTTTCCATATAATTACTGTTAAATCTTGATAAAAACGAGGTAATATGCCAGAAAAGAGACATTTCTCCATATATTTACTGGAAAATCTTGTTAAAAACGAGGTAATATGCCAGAAAAGAGACATTTCTCCATATAATTACTGGTAAATCTTGTTAAAAACGAGGTAATATGCCAGAAAAGAGGCATTTTTAAATATAGTAACTGGAAAATCATGTTAAAAAAAAGGTAATATGCCAGAAATGAGAGATTTTTCCATATAATTACGGGAAAATCATGTTAAAAACGAGGTAATTTGCCAGAAAAGATTCATTTTTCCATATAATTACGTGAAAATTTTGATAAAAACGATGTAATATGCCAGAAAAGATACATTTTTCCAAATATTTACTGGAAAATCTTGTTAAAAACGAGGTAATATGCCAGAAAAGAGACATTTTTCCATATAATTACTGGAAAATCTTGATAAAAACGTGGTAATATGCCAGAAAAGAGGCATTTTTAAATATAATAACTGGAAAATCATGTTAAAAACGAGGTAATATGCCAGAAAAGAGACATTTCTCCATATATTTACTGGAAAATCTTGTTAAAAACGAGGTAATATGCCAGAAAAGAGACATTTTTCCATATAATTACTGGAAAATCTTGATAAAAACGTGGTAATATGCCAGAAAAGAGACATTTCTCCATATAATTACTGGAAAATCATGTTAAAAACGAGGTAATATGCCAGAAAAGGGACATTTTTCCATATAATTACGGGAAAATTTTGATAAAAACGAGGTAATATGCCAGAAAAGAGACATTTCTCCATATATTTACTGGAAAATCTTGTTAAAAACGAGGTAATATGCCAGAAAAGAGACATTTTTCCATATAATTACTGGAAAATCTTGATAAAAACGTGGTAATATGCCAGAAAAGGGACATTTCTCCATATATTTACTGGAAAATCTTGTTAAAAACGAGGTAATATGCCAGAAAAGAGACATTTTTCCATATAATTACTGGTAAATCTTGATAAAAACGAGGTAATATGCCAGAAAAGAGACATTTCTCCATATATTTACTGGAAAATCTTGTTAAAAACGAGGTAATATGCCAGAAAAGAGAGATTTTTCCATATAATTCCTGGAAAATCTTGATAAAAACGTTGTAATATGCCAGAAAAGAGGCATTTTTAAATATAATCACGGAAAATCATGTTAAAAACGAGGTAATATGCCAGAAAAGAGACATTTCTCCATATATTTACTGGAAAATCTTGTTAAAAACGAGGTAATATACCAGAAATGAGAGATTTTTCCATATAATTACTGGAAAATCTTGATAAAAACGTGGTAATATGCCAGAAAAGAGACATTTCTCCATATATTTACTGGAAAATCTTGTTAAAAACGAGGTAATATGCCAGAAAAGAGACATTTCTCCATATAGTTACTGGAAAATCTTGTTAAAAAACGAGGTAATATGCCAGAAATGAGAGATTTTTCCATATAATTACGTGAAAATTTTGATAAAAACGATGTAATATGCCAGAAATGAGACATTTCTCCATATATTTACTGGAAAATCTTGTTAAAAACAAGGTAATATGCCAGAAATGAGAAATTTTTCCATATAATTACGGGAAAATCTTGATAAAAACGAGGTAATATGCCAGAAAAGATACATTTTTCCAAATAATTACTGGAAAATCTTGTTAAAAACGAGGTAATATGCCAGAAATGAGAGATTTTTCCATATAATTACGTGAAAATTTTGATAAAAACGATGTAATATGCAAGAAATGAGACATTTCTCCATATATTTACTGGAAAATCTTGTTAAAAACGAGGTAATATGCCATAAATGAGAGATTTTTCCATATAATTACTAGAAAATCTTGTTAAAAACGAGGTAATATGCCAGAAAAGAGACATTTCTCCATATAATTACTGGTAAATCTTGTTAAAAACGAGGTAATATGCCAGAAATGAGAGATTTTTCCATTTAATTACGGGAAAATCTTGATAAAAACGAGGTAATATGCCAGAAAAGATACATTTTTCCAAATAATTACTGGAAAATCTTGTTAAAAACGAGGTAATATGCCAGAAAAGAGACATTTCTCCATATAATTACTTGTAAATCTTGTTAAAAACGAGGTAATATGCCATAAAAGAGGCATTTTTAAATATAATAACTGGAAAATCATGTTAAAAACGAGGTAATATGCCAGAAATGAGAAATTTTTCCATATAATTACGGGAAAAATCATGTTAAAAACGAGGTAATATGCCAGAAAAGATACATTTTTCCATATAATTACGTGAAAATTTTGATAAAAACGATGTAATATGCCAGAAAAGATACATTTTTCCAAATATTTACTGGAAAATCTTGTTAAAAACGAGGTAATATGCCTGAAAAGAGACATTTTTCCATATAATTACTGGAAAATCTTGATAAAAACGTGGTAATATGCCAGAAAAGAGGCATTTTTAAATATAATAACTGGAAAATCATGTTAAAAACGAGGTAATATGCCAGAAAAGAGACATTTCTCCATATATTTACTGGAAAATCTTGTTAAAAACGAGGTAATATGCCAGAAAAGAGACATTTTTCCATATAATTACTGGAAAATCTTGATAAAAACGTGGTAATATGCCAGAAAAGAAACATTTCTCCATATAATTACTGAAAAATCATGTTAAAAACGAGGTAATATGCCAGAAAAGAGACATTTCTCCATATATTTACTGGAAAATCTTGTTAAAAACGAGGTAATATGCCAGAAAAGAGACATTTCTCCATATAATTACTGGAAAATCTTGTTAAAAACGAGGTAATATGCCAGAAATGAGAGATTTTTCCATATAATTACTGGAAAATCTTGATAAAAACGTGGTAATATGCCAGAAAAGAGGCATTTTTAAATATAATAACTGGAAAATCTTGATAAAAACGTGGTAATATGCCAGAAAAGAGGCATTTTTAAATATAATAACTGGAAAATCATGTTAAAAACGAGGTAATATGCCAGAAAAGAGACATTCTTCATATATTTACTGGAAAATCTTGTTAAAAACGAGGTAATATGCCAGAAAAGAGACATTTCTCCATATAATTACTGGAAAATCTTGTTAAAAACTAGGTAATATGCCAGAAATGAGAGATTTTTCCATATATATACTGGAAAATCTTGATAAAAACGTGGTAATATGCCAGAAAAGAGACATTTCTCCATATAATTACTGGTAAATCTTGTTAAAAACGAGGTAATATGCCAGAAATGAGAGATTTTTCCATATAATTACGGGAAAATCATGTTAAAAACGAGGTAATATGCCAGAAAAGAGACATTTTTCCAAATAATTACTGGAAAATCTTGTTAAAAACGAGGTAATATGCCAGAAATGAGAGATTTTTCCATATAATTACTAGAAAATCTTGTTAAAAACGAGGTAATATGCCAGAAAAGAGACATTTCTCCATATAATTACTGGTAAATCTTGTTAAAAACGAGGTAATATGCCAGAAATGAGAGATGTTTCCATATAATTACGTGAAAATTTTGATAAAAACGATGTAATATGCCAGAAATGAGACATTTCTCCATATATTTACTGGAAAATCTTGTTAAAAACGAGGTAATATGCCAGAAATGAGAAATTTTTCCATATAATTACGTGAAAATTTTGATAAAAACGATGTAATATGCCAGAAATGAGACATTTCTTCATATATTTACTGGAAAATCTTGTTAAAAACGAGGTAATATGCCAGAAATGAGAGATTTTTCCATATAATTACGGGAAAATCTTGATAAAAACGAGGTAATATGCCAGAAAAGATACATTTTTCCAAATAATTACTGGAAAATCTTGTTAAAAACGAGGTAATATGCCAGAAATGAGAGATTTTTCCATATAATTACGTGAAAATTTTGATAAAAAGAAATGAGACATTTCTCCATATATTTACTGGAAAATCTTGTTAAAAACGAGGTAATATGCCATAAATGAGAGATTTTTCCATATAATTACTAGAAAATCTTGTTAAAAACGAGGTAATATGCCAGAAAAGAGACATTTCTCCATATAATTACTGGTAAATCTTGTTAAAAACGAGGTAATATGCCAGAAATGAGAGATTTTTCCATTTAATTACGGGAAAATCTTGATAAAAACGAGGTAATATGCCAGAAAAGATACATTTTTCCAAATAATTACTGGAAAATCTTGTTAAAAACGAGGTAATATGCCAGAAAAGAGACATTTCTCCATATAATTACTTGTAAATCTTGTTAAAAACGAGGTAATATGCCATAAAAGAGGCATTTTTAAATATAATAACTGGAAAATCATGTTAAAAACGAGGTAATATGCCAGAAATGAGAAATTTTTCCATATAATTACGGGAAAATCATGTTAAAAACGAGGTAATATGCCAGAAAAGATACATTTTTCCATATAATTACGTGAAAATTTTGATAAAAACGATGTAATATGCCAGAAAAGATACATTTTTCCAAATATTTACTGGAAAATCTTGTTAAAAACGAGGTAATATGCCTGAAAAGAGACATTTTTCCATATAATTACTGGAAAATCTTGATAAAAACGTGGAAATATGCCAGAAAAGAGGCATTTTTAAATATAATAACTGGAAAATCATGTTAAAAACGAGGTAATATGCCAGAAAAGAGACATTTCTCCATATATTTACTGGAAAATCTTGTTAAAAACGAGGTAATATGCCAGAAAAGAGACATTTTTCCATATAATTACTGGAAAATCTTGATAAAAACGTGGTAATATGCCAGAAAAGAAACATTTCTCCATATAATTACTGAAAAATCATGTTAAAAACGAGGTAATATGCCAGAAAAGAGACATTTCTCCATATATTTACTGGAAAATCTTGTTAAAAACGAGGTAATATGCCAGAAAAGAGACATTTCTCCATATAATTACTGGAAAATCTTGTTAAAAACGAGGTAATATGCCAGAAATGAGAGATTTTTCCATATAATTACTGGAAAATATTGATAAAAACGTGGTAATATGCCAGAAAAGAGGCATTTTTAAATATAATAACTGGAAAATCTTGATAAAAACGTGGTAATATGCCAGAAAAGAGGCATTTTTAAATATAATAACTGGAAAATCATGTTAAAAACGAGGTAATATGCCAGAAAAGAGACATTCTTCATATATTTACTGGAAAATCTTGTTAAAAACGAGGTAATATGCCAGAAAAGAGACATTTCTCCATATAATTACTGGAAAATCTTGTTAAAAACTAGGTAATATGCCAGAAATGAGAGATTTTTCCATATATATACTGGAAAATCTTGATAAAAACGTGGTAATATGCCAGAAAAGAGACATTTCTCCATATAATTACTGGTAAATCTTGTTAAAAACGAGGTAATATGCCAGAAATGAGAGATTTTTCCATATAATTACGGGAAAATCATGTTAAAAACGAGGTAATATGCCAGAAAAGAGACATTTCTCCATATATTTACTGGAAAATCTTGTTAAAAACGATGTAATATGCCAGAAAAGAGACATTTTTCCATATAATTACTGGAAAATCTTGATAAAAACGTGGTAATATGCCAGAAAAGAGGCATTTTTAAATATAATAACGGGAAAATCATGTTAAAAACGAGGTAATATGCCAGAAAAGAGACATTTCTCCATATATTTACTGGAAAATCTCGTTAAAAACAAGGTAATATGCCAGAAAAGAGACATTTCTCCATATAATTACTGGAAAATCTTGTTAAAAACGAGGTAATATGCCAGAAATGAGAGATTTTTCCATATAATTACTGGAAAATCTTGATAAAAACGTGGTAATATGCCAGAAAAGAGACATTTCTCCATATAATTACTGGTGAATCTTGTTAAAAACGAGGTAATATGCCAGAAATGAGAGATTTTTCCATATAATTACGGGAAAATCTTGATAAAAACGAGGTAATATGCCAGAAAAGATACATTTTTCCAAATAATTACTGGAAAATCTTGTTAAAAACCAGGTAATATGCCAGAAAAGAGACATTTCTCCATATAATTACTGGTAAATCTTGTTAAAAACGAGGTAATATGCCAGAAAAGAGACATTTTTCCATATAATTACTGGAAAATTTTGATAAAAACGAGGTAATATGCCAGAAAAGAGACATTTCTCCATATATTTACTGGAAAATCTTTTTAAAAACGAGGTAATATGCCAGAAAAGAGACATTTTTCCATATAATTACTGGAAAATCTTGATAAAAACGTGGTAATATGCCAGAAAAGCGACATTTCTCCATATATTTACTGGAAAATCTTGTTAAAAACGAGATGATATGCCAGAAAAGAGACATTTTTCCATATAATTACTGGAAAATCATGATAAAAACGAGGTAATATGCCAGAAAAGATACATTTTTCCAAATAATTACTGGAAAATCTTGTTAAAAACTAGGTAATATGCCAGAAAAGAGACATTTCACCATATATTTACTGGAAAATCTTGTTAAAAACGAGGTAATATGCCAGAAAAGAGACATTTTTCCATATAATTACTGGAAAATCTTGATAAAAACGTGGTAATATGCCAGAAAAGAGGCATTTTTAAATATAATAACTGGAAAATCATGTTAAAAACGAGGTAATATGCCAGAAAAGAGACATTTCTCCATATATTTACTGGAAAATCTTGTTAAAAACGAGGTAATATGCCAGAAAAGAGACATTTTTCCATATAATTACAGGAAAATCTTGATAAAAACGTGGTAATATGCCAGAAAAGAGACATTTTTAAATATAATTACGTGAAAATTTTGATAAAAGCGATGTAATATGCCAGAAATGAGACATTTCTCCATATATTTACTGGAAAATCTTGTTAAAAACGAGGTCATATGCCAGAAATGAGAGATTTTTCCATATAATTACTGGAAAATCTTGATAAAAACGTGGTAATATGCCAGAAAAGAGGCATTTTTAAATATAATAACTGGAAAATCATGTTAAAAACGAGGTAATATGCCAGAAAAGAGACATTTCTCCATATATTTACTGGAAAATCTTGTTAAAAACGAGGTAATATGCCAGAAAAGAGACATTTCTCCATATAATTACTGGAAAATCTTGTTAAAAACGAGGTAATATGCCAGAAATGAGAGATTTTTCCATATAATTACTGGAAAATCTTGATAAAAACGTGGTAATATGCCAGAAAAGAGGCATTTTTAAATATAATAACTGGAAAATCTTGATAATAACGTGGTAATATGCCAGAAAAGAGGCATTTTTAAATATAATAACTGGAAAATCATGTTAAAAACGAGGAAATATGCCAGAAAAGAGACATTTCTCCATATATTTACTGGAAAATCTTGTTAAAAACGAGGTAATATGCCAGAAAAGAGACATTTCTCCATATAATTACTGGAAAATCTTGTTAAAAACGAGGTAATATGCCAGAAATGAGAGATTTTTCCATATAATTACTGGAAAATCTTGATAAAAACGTGGTAATATGCCAGAAAAGAGACATTTCTCCATATAATTACTGGTAAATCTTGTTAAAAACGAGGTAATATGCCAGAAATGAGAGATTTTTCCATATAATTACTGGAAAATCTTGAAAAAAACGTAGTAATATGCCAGAAAAGAGACATTTCTCCATATATTTACTGGAAAATCTTGTTAAAAACGAGGTAATATGCCAGAAAAGAGACATTTTTCCATATAATTACTGGAAAATCTTGATAAAAACGAGGTAATATGCCAGAAAAGAGGCATTTTTAAATATAATAACTGGAAAATCATGTTAAAAACGAGGTAATATGCCAGAAAAGAGACATTTCTCCATATATTTACTGGAAAATCTTGTTAAAAACGAGGTAATATGCCAGAAAAGAGACATTTCTCCATATAATTACTGGAAAATCTTGTTAAAAACGAGGTAATATGCCAGAAATGAGAGATTTTTCCATATAATTACGTGAAAATTTTGATAAAAACGATGTAATATGCCAGAAATGAGACATTTCTCAATATATTTACTGGAAAATCTTGTTAAAAACGAGGTAATATGCCAGAAATGAGAGATTTTTCCATATAATTACTTGAAAATCTTGATAAAAACGTGGTAATATGCCAGAAAAGAGGCATTTTTAAATATAATAACTGGAAAATCATGTTAAAAACGAGGTAATATGCCAGAAAAGAGACATTTCACCATATATTTACTGGAAAATCTTGTTAAAAACGAGGTAATATGCCAGAAAAGAGACATTTTTCCATATAATTACTGGAAAATCTTGATAAAAACGTGGTAATATGCCAGAAAAGAGACATTTCTCCATATATTTAATGGAAAATCTTGTTAAAAACGAGGTAATATGCCAGAAAAGAAACATTTTTCCATATAATTACTGGAAAATCTTGATAAAAACGAGGTAATATGCCAGAAAAGAGGCATTTTTCCATATAATAACTGGAAAATCATGTTAAAAACGAGGTAATATGCCAGAAAAGAGACATTTCTCCATATATTTACTGGAAAATCTTGTTAAAAACGAGGTAATATGCCAGAAATGAGAGATTTTACCATATAATTACGTGAAAATTTTGATAAAAACGATGTAATATGCCAGAAATGAGACATTTCTCCATATATTTACTGGAAAATCTTGTTAAAAACGAGGTAATATGCCAGAAATGAGAGATTTTTCCAAATAATTACTGGAAAATCTTGATAAAAACGAGGTAATATGCCAGAAAAGAGGCATTTTTAAATATAATAACTGGAAAATCATGTTAAAAACGAGGTAATATGCCAGAAATGAGAGATTTTTCCATATAATTACGGGAAAATTTTGACAAAAACGAGGTAATATGCCAGAAATGAGAGATTTTTCCATATAATTACGGGAAAATCTTGATAAAAACGAGGTAATATGCCAGAAAAGATACATTTTTCCAAATAATTACTGGAAAATCTTGTTAAAAACGAGGTAATATGCCAGAAAAGAGACATTTCTCCATATAATTACTGGAAAATCTTGTTAAAAACGAGGTAATATGCCAGAAATGAGAGATTTTTCCATATAATTACTGGAAAATCTTGATAAAAACGTGGTAATATGCTAGAAAAGAGGCATTTTTAAATATAATAACTGGAAAATCATGTTAAAAACGAGGTAATATGCCAGAAAAGAGACATTTCTCCATATATTTACTGGAAAATCTTGTTAAAAACGAGGTAATATGCCAGAAAAGAGACATTTTTCCATATAATTACTGGAAAATCTTGATAAAAACGAGGTAATATGCCAGAAAAGAGGCATTTTTAAATATAATAACTGGAAAATCATGTTAAAAACGAAATAATATGCCAGAAAAGAGACATTTCTCCATATATTTACTGGAAAATCTTGTTAAAAACAAGGTAATATGCCAGAAATGAGAGATTTTTCCATATAATTACTGGAAAATCTTGATAAAAACGTGGTAATATGCCAGAAAAGAGGCCTTTTTTAATATAATAACTGATAAATCTTGATAAAAACGTGGTAATATGCCAGAAAAGAGGCATTTTTAAATATAATAACTGCAAAATCATGTTAAAAACGAGGTAATATGCCAGAAAAGAGACATTTCTCCATATATTTACTGGAAAATGAGAGATTTTTCCATATAATTACGTGAAAATTTTGATAAAAACGATGTAATATGCCAGAAATAAGACATTTCTCCATATATTTACTGGAAAATCTTGTTAAAAACGAGGTAATATGCCAGAAATGAGAGATTTTTCCATATAATTACTGGAAAATCTTGATAAAAACGTGGTAATATATATCTTGATAAAAACGAGGTAATATGCCAGAAAAGAGGCATTTTTAAATATAATAACTGGAAAATCATGTTAAAAACGAGGTAATATTCCAGAAAAGAGACATTTCTCCATATAATTACTGGAAAATCTTGTTAAAAACGAGGTAATATGCCAGAAATGAGAGATTTTTCCATATAATTACTGGAAAATCTTGATAAAAACGTGGTAATATGCCAGAAAAGAGGCATTTTTTAAATATAATAACTGGAAAATCTTGATAAAAACGTGGTAATATGCCAGAAAAGAGGCATTTTTAAATATAATAACTGGAAAATCATGTTAAAAACGAGGTAATATGCCAGAAAAGAGACATTTCTCCATATATTTACTGGAAAATCTTGTTAAAAACGATGTAATATGCCAGAAATGAGACATTTCTCCATATATTTACTGGAAAATCTTGTTAAAAACGAGGTAATATGCCAGAAATGAGAGATTTTTCCATATAATTACTGGAAAATCTTGATAAAAACATGGTAATATGCCAGAAAAGAGGCATTTTTAAATATAATAACTGGAAAATCATGTTAAAAACGAGGTAATATGCCAGAAAAGAGACATTTCTCCATATATTTACTGGAAAATCTTGTTAAAAACGAGGTAATATGCCAGAAAAGAGACATTTTTCCATATAATTACTGGAAAGTCTTGATAAAAACGTGGTAATATGCCAGAAAAGAGACATTTCTCCATATATTTACTGGAAAATCTTGTTAAAAACGAGGTAATATGCCAGAAAAGAGACATTTTTCCATATAATTACTGGAAAATCTTGATAAAAACGAGGTAATATGCCAGAAAAGAGGCATTTTTAAATATAATAACTGGAAAATCATGTTAAAAACGAGGTAATATTCCAGAAAAGAGACATTTCTCCATATAATTACTGGAAAATCTTGTTAAAAACGAGGTAATATGCCAGAAATGAGAGATTTTTCCATATAATTACTGGAAAATCTTGATAAAAACGTGGTAATATGCCAGAAAAGAGGCATTTTTAAATATAATAACTGGAAAATCTTGATAAAAACGTGGTAATATGCCAGAAAAGAGGCATTTTTAAATATAATAACTGGAAAATCATGTTAAAAACGAGGTAATATGCCAGAAAAGAGACATTTCTCCATATATTTACTGGAAAATCTTGTTAAAAACGAGGTAATATGCCAGAAAAGAGACATTTCTCAATATAATTACTGGAAAATCTTGTTAAAAACGAGGTAATATGCCAGAAATGAGAGATTTTTCCATATAATTACTGGAAAATCTTGATAAACACGTGGTAATATGCCAGAAAAGAGACATTTCTCCATATAATTACTGGTAAATCTTGTTAAAAACGAGGTAATATGCCAGAAATGAGAGATTTTTCCATATAATTACGTGAAAATTTTGATAAAAACGAGGTAATATGCCAGAAAAGAGGCATTTTTAAATATAATAACTGGAAAATCATGTTAAAAACGAGGTAATATGCCAGAAAAGAGACATTTCTCCATATATTTACTGGAAAATCTTGTTAAAAACGAGGTAATATGCCAGAAATGAGAGATTTTTCCATATAATTACGTTAAAATTTTGATAAAAACGATGTAATATGCCAGAAATGAGACATTTCTCCATATATTTACTGGAAAATCTTGTTAAAAACGAGGTAATATGCCAGAAATGAGAGATTTTTCCAAATAATTACTGGAAAATCTTGATAAAAACGTGGTAATATGCCAGAAAAGAGGCATTTTTAAATATAATAACTGGAAAATCATGTTAAAAACGAGGTAATATGCCAGAAAAGAGACATTTCTCCATATATTTACTGGAAAATCTTGTTAAAAACGAGGTAATATGCCAGAAATGAGAGATTTTTCCATATAATTACGGGAAAATTTTGACAAAAACGAGGTAATATGCCAGAAATGAGAGATTTTTCCATATAATTACGGGAAAATCTTGATAAAAACGAGGTAATATGCCAGAAAAGATACATTTTTCCAAATAATTACTGGAAAATCTTGTTAAAAACGAGGTACTATGCCAGAAAAGAGACATTTCTCCATATAATTACTGAAAAATCTTGTTAAAAACGAGGTAATATGCCAGAAATGAGAGATTTTTCCATATAATTACTGGAAAATCTTGATAAAAACGTGGTAATATGCTAGAAAAGATTTATTTTTAAATATAATAACTGGAAAATCATGTTAAAAACGAGGTAATATGCCAGAAAAGAGACATTTCTCCATATATTTACTGGAAAATCTTGTTAAAAACGAGGTAATATGCCAGAAAAGAGACATTTTTCCATATAATTACTGGAAAATCTTGATAAAAACGAGGTAATATGCCAGAAAAGAGGCATTTTTAAATATAATAACTGGAAAATCATGTTAAAAACGAAATAATATGCCAGAAAAGAGACATTTCTCCATATATTTACTGGAAAATCTTGTTAAAAACAAGGTAATATGCCAGAAATGAGAGATTTTTCCATATAATTACTGGAAAATCTTGATAAAAACGTGGTAACATGCCAGAAAAGAGGCCTTTTTAAATATAATAACTGATAAATCTTGATAAAAACGTGGTAATATGCCAGAAAAGAGGCATTTTTAAATATAATAACTGGAAAATCATGTTAAAAACGAGGTAATATGCCAGAAAAGAGACATTTCTCCATATATTTACTGGAAAATGAGAGATTTTTCCATATAATTACGTGAAAATTTTGATAAAAACGATGTAATATGCCAGAAATAAGACATTTCTCCATATATTTACTGGAAAATCTTGTTAAAAACGAGGTAATATGCCAGAAATGAGAGATTTTTCCATATAATTACTGGAAAATCTTGATAAAAACGTGGTAATATATATCTTGATAAAAACGAGGTAATATGCCAGAAAAGAGGCATTTTTAAATATAATAACTGGAAAATCATGTTAAAAACGAGGTAATATTCCAGAAAAGAGACATTTCTCCATATAATTACTGGAAAATCTTGTTAAAAACGAGGTAATATGCCAGAAATGAGAGATTTTTCCATATAATTACTGGAAAATCTTGATAAAAACATGGTAATATGCCAGAAAAGAGGCATTTTTAAATATAATAACTGGAAAATCATGTTAAAAACGAGGTAATATGCCAGAAAAGAGACATTTCTCCATATATTTACTGGAAAATCTTGTTAAAAACGAGGTAATATGCCAGAAAAGAGACATTTTTCCATATAATTACTGGAAAGTCTTGATAAAAACGTGGTAATATGCCAGAAAAGAGACATTTCTCCATATATTTACTGGAAAATCTTGTTAAAAACGAGGTAATATGCCAGAAAAGAGACATTTTTCCATATAATTACTGGAAAATCTTGATAAATACGAGGTAATATGCCAGAAAAGAGGCATTTTTAAATATAATAACTGGAAAATCATGTTAAAAACGAGGTAATATTCCAGAAAAGAGACATTTCTCCATATAATTACTGGAAAATCTTGTTAAAAACGAGGTAATATGCCAGAAATGAGAGATTTTTCCATATAATTACTGGAAAATCTTGATAAAAACGTGGTAATATGCCAGAAAAGAGGCATTTTTAAATATAATAACTGGAAAATCTTGATAAAAACGTGGTAATATGCCAGAAAAGAGGCATTTTTAAATATAATAACTGGAAAATCATGTTAAAAACGAGGTAATATGCCAGAAAAGAGACATTTCTCCATATATTTACTGGAAAATCTTGTTAAAAACGAGGTAATATGCCAGAAAAGAGACATTTCTCAATATAATTACTGGAAAATCTTGTTAAAAACGAGGTAATATGCCAGAAATGAGAGATTTTTCCATATAATTACTGGAAAATCTTGATAAACACGTGGTAATATGCCAGAAAAGAGACATTTCTCCATATATTTACTGGTAAATCTTGTTAAAAACGAGGTAATATGCCAGAAATGAGAGATTTTTCCATATAATTACGTGAAAATTTTGATAAAAACGAGGTAATATGCCAGAAAAGAGGCATTTTTAAATATAATAACTGGAAAATCATGTTAAAAACGAGGTAATATGCCAGAAAAGAGACATTTCTCCATATATTTACTGGAAAATCTTGTTAAAAACGAGGTAATATGCCAGAAATGAGAGATTTTTCCATATAATTACGTGAAAATTTTGATAAAAACGATGTAATATGCCAGAAATGAGACATTTCTCCATATATTTACTGGAAAATCTTGTTAAAAACGAGGTAATATGCCAGAAATGAGAGATTTTTCCAAATAATTACTGGAAAATCTTGATAAAAACGTGGTAATATGCCAGAAAAGAGGCATTTTTAAATATAATAACTGGAAAATCATGTTAAAAACGAGGTAATATGCCAGAAAAGAGACATTTCTCCATATATTTACTGGAAAATCTTGTTAAAAACGAGGTAATATGCCAGAAATGAGAGATTTTTCCATATAATTACGGGAAAATTTTGACAAAAACGAGGTAATATGCCAGAAATGAGAGATTTTTCCATATAATTACGGGAAAATCTTGATAAAAACGAGGTAATATGCCAGAAAAGATACATTTTTCCAAATAATTACTGGAAAATCTTGTTAAAAACGAGGTAATATGCCAGAAAAGAGACATTTCTCCATATAATTACTGGAAAATCTTGTTAAAAACGAGGTAATATGCCAGAAATGAGAGATTTTTCCATATAATTACTGGAAAATCTTGATAAAAACGTGGTAATATGCTAGAAAAGATTTATTTTTAAATATAATAACTGGAAAATCATGTTAAAATCGAGGTAATATGCCAGAAAAGAGACATTTCTCCATATATTTACTGGAAAATCTTGTTAAAAACGAGGTAATATGCCAGAAAAGAGACATTTTTCCATATAATTACTGGAAAATCTTGATAAAAACGAGGTAATATGCCAGAAAAGAGGCATTTTTAAATATAATAACTGGAAAATCATGTTAAAAACGAAATAATATGCCAGAAAAGAGACATTTCTCCATATATTTACTGGAAAATCTTGTTAAAAACAAGGTAATATGCCAGAAATGAGAGATTTTTCCATATAATTACTGGAAAATCTTGATAAAAACGTGGTAATATGCCAGAAAAGAGGCCTTTTTAAATATAATAACTGATAAATCTTGATAAAAACGTGGTAATATGCCAGAAAAGAGGCATTTTTAAATATAATAACTGGAAAATCATGTTAAAATCGAGGTAATATGCCAGAAAAGAGACATTTCTCCATATATTTACTGGAAAATGAGAGATTTTTCCATATAATTACGTGAAAATTTTGATAAAAACGATGTAATATGCCAGAAATAAGACATTTCTCCATATATTTACTGGAAAATCTTGTTAAAAACGAGGTAATATGCCAGAAATGAGAGATTTTTCCATATAATTACTGGAAAATCTTGATAAAAACGTGGTAATATATATCTTGATAAAAACGAGGTAATATGCCAGAAAAGAGGCATTTTTAAATATAATAACTGGAAAATCATGTTAAAAACGAGGTAATATTCCAGAAAAGAGACATTTCTCCATATAATTACTGGAAAATCTTGTTAAAAACGAGGTAATATGCCAGAAATGAGAGATTTTTCCATATAATTACTGGAAAATCTTGATAAAAACGTGGTAATATGCCAGAAAAGAGGCATTTTTAAATATAATAACTGGAAAATCTTGATAAAAACGTGGTAATATGCCAGAAAAGAGGCATTTTTAAATATAATAACTGGAAAATCATGTTAAAAACGAGGTAATATGCCAGAAAAGAGACATTTCTCCATATATTTACTGGAAAATCTTGTTAAAAACGATGTAATATGCCAGAAATGAGACATTTCTCCATATATTTACTGGAAAATCTTGTTAAAAACGAGGTAATATGCCAGAAATGAGAGATTTTTCCATATAATTACTGGAAAATCTTGATAAAAACATGGTAATATGCCAGAAAAGAGGCATTTTTAAATATAATAACTGAAAAATCATGTTAAAAACGAGGTAATATGCCAGAAAAGAGACATTTCTCCATATATTTACTGGAAAATCTTGTTAAAAACGAGGTAATATGCCAGAAAAGAGACATTTTTCCATATAATTACTGGAAAGTCTTGATAAAAACGTGGTAATATGCCAGAAAAGAGACATTTCTCCATATATTTACTGGAAAATCTTGTTAAAAACGAGGTAATATGCCAGAAAAGAGACATTTTTCCATATAATTACTGGAAAATCTTGATAAAAACGAGGTAATATGCCAGAAAAGAGGCATTTTTAAATATAATAACTGGAAAATCATGTTAAAAACGAGGTAATATTCCAGAAAAGAGACATTTCTCCATATAATTACTGGAAAATCTTGTTAAAAACGAGGTAATATGCCAGAAATGAGAGATTTTTCCATATAATTACTGGAAAATCTTGATAAAAACGTGGTAATATGCCAGAAAAGAGGCATTTTTAAATATAATAACTGGAAAATCTTGATAAAAACGTGGTAATATGCCAGAAAAGAGGCATTTTTAAATATAATAACTGGAAAATCATGTTAAAAACGAGGTAATATGCCAGAAAAGAGACATTTCTCCATATATTTACTGGAAAATCTTGTTAAAAACGAGGTAATATGCCAGAAATGAGAGATTTTTCCATATAATTACGTGAAAATTTTGATAAAAACGAGGTAATATGCCAGAAAAGAGGCATTTTTAAATATAATAACTGGAAAATCATGTTAAAAACGAGGTAATATGCCAGAAAAGAGACATTTCTCCATATATTTACTGGAAAATCTTGTTAAAAACGAGGTAATATGCCAGAAATGAGAGATTTTTCCATATAATTACGGGAAAATTTTGATAAAAACGATGTAATATGCCAGAAATGAGACATTTCTCCATATATTTACTGGAAAATCTTGTTAAAAACGAGGTAATATGCCAGAAATGAGAGATTTTTCCAAATAATTACTGGAAAATCTTGATAAAAACGTGGTAATATAACAGAAAAGAGGCATTTTTAAATATAATAACTGGAAAATCATGTTAAAAACGAGGTAATATGCCAGAAAAGAGACATTTCTCCATATATTTACTGGAAAATCTTGTTAAAAACGAGGTAATATGCCAGAAATGAGAGATTTTTCCATATAATTACGGGAAAATTTTGACAAAAACGAGGTAATATGCCAGAAATGAGAGATTTTTCCATATAATTACGGGAAAATCTTGATAAAAACGAGGTAATATGCCAGAAAAGATACATTTTTCCAAATAATTACTGGAAAATCTTGTTAAAAACGAGGTAATATGCCAGAAAAGAGACATTTCTCCATATAATTACTGGAAAATCTTGTTAAAAACGAGGTAATATGCCAGAAATGAGAGATTTTTCCATATAATTACTGGAAAATCTTGATAAAAACGTGGTAATATGCTAGAAAAGATTTATTTTTAAATATAATAACTGGAAAATCATGTTAAAAACGAGGTAATATGCCAGAAAAGAGACATTTCTCCATATATTTACTGGAAAATCTTGTTAAAAACGAGGTAATATGCCAGAAAAGAGACATTTTTCCATATAATTACTGGAAAATCTTGATAAAAACGAGGTAATATGCCAGAAAAGAGGCATTTTTAAATATAATAACTGGAAAATCATGTTAAAAACGAAATAATATGCCAGAAAAGAGACATTTCTCCATATATTTACTGGAAAATATTGTTAAAAACAAGGTAATATGCCAGAAATGAGAGATTTTTCCATATAATTACTGGAAAATCTTGATAAAAACGTGGTAATATGCCAGAAAAGAGGCCTTTTTAAATATAATAACTGATAAATCTTGATAAAAACGTGGTAATATGCCAGAAAAGAGGCATTTTTAAATATAATAACTAGAAAATCATGTTAAAAACGAGGTAATATGCCAGAAAAGAGACATTCTCCATATATTTACTGGAAAATGAGAGATTTTTCCATATAATTACGTGAAAATTTTGATAAAAACGATGTAATATGCCAGAAATGAGACATTTCTCCATATATTTACTGGAAAATCTTGTTAAAAACGAGGTAATATGCCAGAAATGAGAGATTTTTCCATATAATTACTGGAAAATCTTGATAAAAACGTGGTAATATATATCTTGATAAAAACGAGGTAATATGCCAGAAAAGAGGCATTTTTAAATATAATAACTGGAAAATCATGTTAAAAACGAGGTAATATTCCAGAAAAGAGACATTTCTCCATATAATTACTGGAAAATCTTGTTAAAAACGAGGTAATATGCCAGAAATGAGAGATTTTTCCATATAATTACTGGAAAATCTTGATAAAAACGTGGTAATATGCCAGAAAAGAGGCATTTTTAAATATAATAACTGGAAAATCTTGATAAAAACGTGGTAATATGCCAGAAAAGAGGCATTTTTAAATATAATAACTGGAAAATCATGTTAAAAACGAGGTAATATGCCAGAAAAGAGACATTTCTCCATATATTTACTGGAAAATCTTGTTAAAAACGATGTAATATGCCAGAAATGAGACATTTCTCCATATATTTACTGGAAAATCTTGTTAAAAACGAGGTAATATGCCAGAAATGAGAGATTTTTCCATATAATTACTGGAAAATCTTGATAAAAACATGGTAATATGCCAGAAAAGAGGCATTTTTAAATATAATAACTGGAAAATCATGTTAAAACCGAGGTAATATACCAGAAAAGAGACATTTCTCCATATATTTACTGGAAAATCTTGTTAAAAACGAGGTAATATGCCAGAAAAGAGACATTTTTCAATATAATTACTGGAAAGTCTTGATAAAAACGTGGTAATATGCCAGAAAAGAGACATTTCTCCATATATTTACTGGAAAATCTTGTTAAAAACGAGGTAATATGCCAGAAAAGAGACATTTTTCCATATAATTACTGGAAAATCTTGATAAAAACGAGGTAATATGCCAGAAAAGAGGCATTTTTAAATATAATAACTGGAAAATCATGTTAAAAACGAGGTAATATTCCAGAAAAGAGACATTTCTCCATATAATTACTGGAAAATCTTGTTAAAAACGAGGTAATATGCCAGAAATGAGAGATTTTTCCATATAATTACTGGAAAATCTTGATAAAAACGTGGTAATATGCCAGAAAAGAGGCATTTTTAAATATAATAACTGGAAAATCTTGATAAAAACGTGGTAATATGCCAGAAAAGAGGCATTTTTAGATTGAATAACTGGAAAATCATGTTAAAAACGAGGTAATATGCCAGAAAAGAGACATTTCTCCATATATTTACTGGAAAATCTTGTTAAAAACGAGGTAATATGCCAGAAAAGAGACATTTCTCCATATAATTACTGGAAAATCTTGTTAAAAACGAGGTAATATGCCAGAAATGAGAGATTTTTCCATATAATTACTGGAAAATCTTGATAAACACGTGGTAATATGCCAGAAAAGAGACATTTCTCCATATAATTACTGGTAAATCTTGTTAAAAACGTGGTAATATGCCAGAAATGAGAGATTTTTCCATATAATTACGTGAAAATTTTGATAAAAACGATGTAATATGCCAGAAATAAGACATTTCTCCATATATTTACTGGAAAATCTTGTTAAAAACGAGGTAATATGCCAGAAATGAGAGATTTTTCCATATAGTTACTGGAAAATCTTGATAAAAACGTGGTAATATGCCAGAAAAGAGGCATTTTTAAATATAATAACTGGAAAATCATGTTAAAAACGAGGTAATATGCCAGAAAAGAGACATTTTTCCATATATTTACTGGAAAATCTTGTTAAAAACGAGGTAATATGCCAGAAATGAGAGATTTTTCCATATAATTACGGGAAAATTTTGATAAAAACGAGGTAATATGCCAGAAATGAGAGATTTTTCCATATAATTACGGGAAAATCTTGATAAAAACGAGGTAATATGCCAGAAAAGATACATTTTTCCAAATAATTACTGGAAAATCTTGTTTAAAACGAGGTAATATGCCAGAAAAGAGACATTTCTCCATATAATTACTGGAAAATCTTGTTAAAAACGAGGTAATATGCCAGAAATGAGAGATTTTTCCATATAATTACTGGAAAATCTTGATAAAAACGTGGTAATATGCCAGAAAAGAGGCATTTTTAAATATAATAACTGGAAAATCATGTTAAAAACGAGGTAATATGCCAGAAAAGAGACATTTCTACATATATTTACTGGAAAATCTTGTTAAAAACGAGGTAATATGCCAGAAAAGAGACATTTCTCCATATAATTACTGGAAAATCTTGATAAAAACGAGGTAATATGCCAGAAAAGAGGCATTTTTAAATATAATAACTGGAAAATCATGTTAAAATCGAGGTAATATGCCAGAAAAGAGACATTTCTCCATATATTTACTGGAAAATCTTGTTAAAAACGAGGTAATATGCCAGAAAAGAGACATTTTTCCATATAATTACTGGAAAGTCTTGATAAAAACGTGGTAATATGCCAGAAAAGAGACATTTCTCCATATATTTACTGGAAAATCTTGTTAAAAACGAGGTAATATGCCAGAAAAGAGACATTTTTCCATATAATTACTGGAAAATCATGATAAAAACGTGGTAATATGCCAGAAAAGAGACATTTCTCCATATATTTACTGGAAAATCTTGTTAAAAACGAGGTAATATGCCAGAAAAGAGACATTTTTCCATATAATTACTGGAAAACCTTGATAAAAACGAGGTAATATGCCAGAAAAGACGCATTTTTAAATATAATAACTGGAAAATCATGTTAAAAACGAGGTAATATTCCAGAAAAGAGACATTTCTCCATATAATTACTGGAAAATCTTGTTAAAAACGAGGTAATATGCCAGAAATGAGAGATTTTTCCATATAATTACTGGAAAATCTTGATAAAAACGTGGTAATATGCCAGAAATGAGACATTTCTCCATATATTTACTGGAAAATCTTGTTAAAAACGAGGTAATATGCCAGAAATGAGAGATTTTTCCATATAATTACTGGAAAATCTTGATAAAAACATGGTAATATGCCAGAAAAGAGGCATTTTTAAATATAATAACTGGAAAATCATGTTAAAAACGAGGTAATATGCCAGAAAAGAGACATTTCTCCATATATTTACTGGAAAATCTTGTTAAAAACGAGGTAATATGCCAGAAAAGAGACATTTTTCCATATAATTACTGGAAAGTCATGATAAAAACGTGGTAATATGCCAGAAAAGAGACATTTCTCCATATATTTACTGGAAAATCTTGTTAAAAACGAGGTAATATGCCAGAAAAGAGACATTTTTCCATATAATTACTGGAAAATCTTGATAAAAACGTGGTAATATGCCAGAAAAGAGACATTTCTCCATATATTTACTGGAAAATCTTGTTAAAAACGAGGTAATATGCCAGAAAAGAGACAGTTTTATATATAATTACTGGAAAATCTTGATAAAAACGAGGTAATATGCCAGAAAAGAGGCATTTTTAAATATAATAACTGGAAAATCATGTTAAAAACGAGGTAATATTCCAGAAAAGAGACATTTCTCCATATAATTACTGGAAAATCTTGTTAAAAACGAGGTAATATGCCAGAAAAGAGAGATTTTTCCATATAATTACTGGCAAATCTTGATAAAAACGTGGTAATATGCCAGAAAAGAGGCATTTTTAAATATAATAACTGGAAAATCTTGATAAAAACGTGGTAATATGCCAGAAAAGAGGCATTTTTAAATATAATATCTGGAAAATCATGTTAAAAACGAGGTAATATGCCAGAAAAGAGACATTTCTCCATATATTTACTGGAAAATCTTGTTAAAAACGAGGTAATATGCCAGAAATAAAAGAGATTTTTCCATATAATTACTGGAAAATCTTGATAAAAACGTGGTAATATGCCAGAAAAGAGACATTTCTCAATATAATTACTGGTAAATCTTGTTAAAAACGAGGTAATATGCCAGAAATGAGAGATTTTTCCATATAATTACGTGAAAATTTTGATAAAAACGATGTAATATGCCAGAAATGAGACGTTTCTCCATATATTTACTGGAAAATCTTGTTAAAAACGAGGTAATATGCCAGAAATGAGAGATTTTTCCATATAATTACTGGAAAATCTTGATAAAAACGTGGTAATATGCCAGTAAAGAGGCATTTTTAAATATAATAACTGGAAAATCATGTTAAAAACGAGGTAATATGCCAGAAAAGAGACATTTCTCCATATATTTACTGGAAAATCTTGTTAAAAACGAGGTATTATGCCAGAAAAGAGACATTTTTCAATATAATTACTGGAAAATCTTGATAAAAACGTGGTAATATGCCAGAAAAGAGACATTTCTCCATATATTTACTGGAAAATCTTGTTAAAAACGAGGTAATATGCCAGAAAAGAGACATTTTTCCATATAATTACTGGAAAATCTTGATAAAAACGAGGTAATATGCCAGAAAAGAGGCATTTTTAAATATAATAACTGAAAAATCATGTTAAAAACGAGGTAATATTCCAGAAAAGAGACATTTCTCCATATAATTACTGGAAAATCTTGTTAAAAACGAGGTAATATGCCAGAAATGAGAGATTTTTCCATATAATTACTGGAAAATCTTGATAAACACGTGGTAATATGCCAGAAAAGAGACATTTCTCCAAATAATTACTGGTAAATCTTGTTAAAAACGAGGTAATATGCCAGAAATGAGAGATTTTTCCATATAATTACGTGAAAATTTTGATAAAAACGATGTAATATGCCAGAAATAAGACATTTCTCCATATATTTACTGGAAAATCTTGTTAAAAACGAGGTAATATGCCAGAAATGAGAGATTTTTCCATATAATTACTGGAAAATCTTGATAAAAACGTGGTAATATGCCAGAAAAGAGGCATTTTTAAATATAATAACTTGAAAATCATGTTAAACACGAGGTAATATGCCAGAAAAGAGACATTTCTCCATATATTTACTGGAAAATCTTGTTAAAAACGAGGTAATATGCCAGAAAAGAGACATTTTTCCATATAATTACTGGAAAATCTTGATAAAAACGTGGTAATATGCCAGAAAAGAGACATTTCTCCATATATTTACTGGAAAATCTTGTTAAAAACGAGGTAATAT
The DNA here is from genome assembly GCA_951394425.1 of Tipula unca. Taxonomy (NCBI): domain Eukaryota; kingdom Metazoa; phylum Arthropoda; class Insecta; order Diptera; family Tipulidae; genus Tipula; species Tipula unca. The sequence goes on from OX596381.1 coordinate 109,920,268, forward strand.
GCCAGAAAAGAGACATTTTTCCATATAATTACTGGAAAATCTTGATAAAAACGAGGTAATATGCCAGAAAAGAGGCATTTTTAAATATAATAACTGGAAAATCATGTTAAAAACGAGGTAATATTCCAGAAAAGAGACATTTCTCCATATAATTACTGGAAAATCTTGTTAAAAACGAGGTAATATGCCAGAAATGAGAGATATTTCCATATAATTACTGGAAAATCTTGATAAAAACGTGGTAATATGCCAGAAAAGAGGCATTTTTAAATATAATAACTGGAAAATCTTGATAAAAACGTGGTAATATGCCAGAAAAGAGGCATTTTTAAATATAATAACTGGAAAATCATGTTAAAAACGAGGTAATATGCCAGAAAAGAGACATTTCTCCATATATTTACTGGAAAATCTTGTTAAAAACGAGGTAATATGCCAGAAAAGAGACATTTCTCCATATAATTACTGGAAAATCTTGTTAAAAACTAGGTAATATGCCAGAAATGAGAGATTTTTCCATATAATTACTGGAAAATCTTGATAAAAACGTGGTAATATGCCAGAAAAGAGACATTTCTCCATATAATTACTGGTAAATCTTGTAAAAAAACGAGGTAATATGCCAGAAATGAGAGATTTTTCCATATAATTACGTGAAAATTTTGATAAAAACGATGTAATATGCCAGAAATGAGAAATTTCTCCATATATTTACTGGAAAATCTTGTTAAAAACGATATAATATGCCAGAAATGAGAGATTTTTCCATATAATTACTGGAAAATCTTGATAAAAACGTGGTAATATGCCAGAAATGAGGCATTTTTAAATATAATAACTGGAAAATCATGTTAAAAACGAGGTAATATGCCAGAAAAGAGACATTTCTCCATATATTTACTGGAAAATCTTGTTAAAAACGAGGTGTTATGCCAGAAAAGAGACATTTTTCAATATAATTACTAGAAAATCTTGATAAAAACGTGGTAATATGCCAGAAAAGAGACATTTCTCCATATATTTACTGGAAAATCTTGTTAAAAACGAGGTAATATGCCAGAAAAGAGACATTTTTCCATATAATTACTAGAAAATCTTGATAAAAACGAGGTAATATGCCAGAAAAGAGGCATTTTTAAATATAATAACTGAAAAATCATGTTAAAAACGAGGTAATATTCCAGAAAAGAGACATTTCTCCATATAATTACTGGAAAATCTTGTTAAAAACGAGGTAATATGCCAGAAATGAGAGATTTTTCCATATAATTACTGGAAAATCTTGATAAAAACGTGGTAATATGCCAGAAAAGAAGAATTTTTAAATATAATAACTGGAAAATCTTGATAAAAACCTGGTAATATGCCAGAAAAGAGGCATTTTTAAATATAATAACTGGAAAATCATGTTAAAAACGAGGTAATATGCCAGAAAAGAGACATTTCTCCATATATTTACTGGAAAATCTTGTTAAAAACGAGGTAATATGCCAGAAAAGAGACATTTCTCCATATAATTAGTGGAAAATCTTGTTAAAAACGAGGTAATATGCCAGAAATGAGAGATTTTTCCATATAATTACTGGAAAATCTTGATAAAAACGTGGTAATATGCCAGAAAAGAGACATTTCTCCATATAATTACTGGTAAATCTTGTTAAAAACGAGGTAATATGCCAGAAATGAGAGATTTTTCCATATAATTACGTGAACATTTTGATAAAAACGAGGTAATATGCCAGAAATGAGACATTTCTCCATATATTTACTTGAAAACCTTGTTAAAAACGAGGTAATATGCCAGAAATGAGAGATTTTTCCATATAATTACTGGAAAATCTTGATAAAAACGTGGTAATGTGCCAGAAAAGAGGCATTTTTAAATATAATAACTGGAAAATCATGTTAAAAACGAAATAATATGCCAGAAAAGAGACATTTCTCCATATATTTACTGGAAAATCTTGTTAAAAACGAGGTAATATGCCAGAAAAGAGACATTTCTCCATATAACTACTGGAAAATCTTGATAAAAACGTGGTAATATGCCAGAATAGAGACATTTCTCCATATATTTACTGGAAAATCTTGTTAAAAACGAGGTAATATGCCAGAAAAGAGACATTTTTCCATATAATTACTGGAAAATCTTGATAAAAACGAGGTAATATGCCAGAAAAGAGGCATTTTTAAATATAATAACTGGAAAATCATGTTAAAAACGAGGTAATATTCCAGAAAAGAGACATTTCTCCATATAATTACTGGAAAATCTTGTTAAAAACGAGGTAATATGCCAGAAATGAGAGATTTTTCCATATAATTACTGGAAAATCTTGATAAAAACGAGGTAATATGCCAGAAAAGAGGCATTTTAAAATATAATAACTGGAAAATCTTGATAAAAACGTGGTAATATGCCAGAAAAGAGGCATTTTTAAATATAATAACTGGAAAATCATGTTAAAAACGAGGTAATATGCCAGAAAAGAGACATTTCTCCATATATTTACTGGAAAATCTTGTTAAAAACGAGGTAATATGCCAGAATAGAGACATTTCTCCATATAATTACTGGAAAATCTTGTTAAAAACGAGGTAATATGCAAGAAATGAGAGATTTTTCCATATAATTACTGGAAAATCTTGATAAAAACGTGGTAATATGCCAGAAAAGAGACATTTCTCCATATAATTACTGGTAAATCTTGTTAAAAACGAGGTAATATGCCAGAAATGAGAGATTTTTCCATATAATTAAGTGAAAATTTTGATAAAAACGATGTAATATGCCAGAAATGAGACATTTCTCCATATATTTACTGGAAAATCTTGTTAAAAACGAGGTAATATGCCAGAAATGAGAGATTTTTCCATATAATTACTGGAAAATCTTGATAAAAACGTGGTAATATGCCAGAAAAGAGGCATTTTTAAATATAATAACTGGAAAACCATGTTAAAAACGAGGTAATATGCCAGAAAAGAGACATTTCTCCATATATTTACTGGAAAATCTTGTTAAAAACGAGGTAATATGCCAGAAAAGAGACATTTTTCCATATAATTACTGGAAAATCTTGATAAAAACGTGGTAATATGCCAGAAAAGAGACATTTCTCTATATATTTACTGGAAAATCTTGTTAAAAACGAGGTAATATGCCAGAAAAGAGACATTTTTCCATATAATTACTGGAAAATCTTGATAAAAACGAGGTAATATGCCAGAAAAGAGGCATTTTTAAATATAATAACTGGAAAATCATGTTAAAAACGAGGTAATATTCCAGAAAAGAGACATTTCTCCATATAATTACTGGAAAATCTTGTTAAAAACGAGGTAATATGCCAGAAATTAGAGATTTTTCCATATAATTACTGGAAAATCTTGATAAAAACATGGTAATATGCCAGAAAAGAGGCATTTCTCCATATAATTACTGGTAAATCTTGTTAAAAACGTGGTAATATGCCAGAAAAGAGGCATTTTTAAATATAATAACTGGAAAATCATGTTAAAAACGAGGTAATATGCCAGAAAAGAGACATTTCTCCATATATTTACTGGAAAATCTTGTTAAAAACGAGGTAATATGCCAGAAAAGAGACATTTCTCCATATAATTACTGGAAAATCTTGTTAAAAACGAGGTAATATGCCAGAAATGAGAGATTTTTCCATATAATTACTGGAAAATCTTGATAAAAACGTGGTAATATGCCAGAAAAGAGACATTTCTCCATATAATTACTGGTAAATCTTGTTAAAAACGAGGTAATATGCCAGAAATGAGAGATTTTTCCATATAATTACGTGAAAATTTTGATAAAAACGATGTAATATGCCAGAAATGAGACATTTCTCCATATATAATAACTGGAAAATCTTGTTAAAAACGAGGTAATATGCCAGAAATGAGAAATTTTTCCATATAATTACTGGAAAATCATGTTAAAAACGAGGTAATCTCCAGAAAAGAGACATTTTTCCATATAATTACTGGAAAATCTTTATAAAAACGTGGTAATATGCCAGAAAAGAGGCATTTTTAAATATAATAGCTGGAAAATCTTGATAAAAACGTGGTAATATGCCAGAAATGAGAGATTTTTCCATATAATTACTGGAAAATCTTGATAAAAACGTGGTAATATGCCAGAAAAGAGACATTTCTCCATATAATTACTGGTAAATCTTGTTAAAAACGAGGTAATATGCCAGAAATGAGAGATTTTTCCATATAATTAAGTGAAAATTTTGATAAAAACGATGTAATATGCCAGAAATGAGACATTTCTCCATATATTTACTGGAAAATCTTGTTAAAAACGAGGTAATATGCCAGAAATGAGAGATAGTTATGTCCCACTGTAACTATCCCAAAAAGAAAAGCACCATCAATATAGACATTCGCTGAACCATCAGAATGTCTAATTGTTATAAATACAAAATATAAAAATATCAAATCATCAAATTATTAATTTCGAAATATTTTAATTTCATAAAAAATAAATATGTCAAATTATTGATTTCGAAATATTTTAATAAAAATATCAATTTATGATTATGCATAAATACATTATGCATAATCAACAACAAAAATGTATAAAATGTGTAGCAAAAGTACACGCGCTAGCTCTACTTTATTTCATTCCATGTTTTGGTTTTATAAAATAAATGTTGTAACAAATTAAAATTGTGAAGTGTATTTTTTATTTTAAACTTTCGGCACGTTCCCCCGTTAATAGTTATATACGGTTCACGAACACACATAACTGGCGCAGTTGATAATTAAAAAAATTTTTTTTTTCTCTCTAAATCTAAAATAAAAATCGCGTTCGAATTATAAATCTCAGTGAAAACAGTGATAAAATAAAAACAAAAAATTTAAACAGTGAAACACAGAACAAAATTACTAGTTAGAAAAGAAAAAATTTTAAAAGTGCAATTAAAATTTAAAATATAGTGCAATTTTGTTAAACAACAAAAAAAATTACTTTGTGATTATAAATATTAAAATATTAACTATAGTAAATTGTGATTTGGTGCCTGATCAACGCCAACATTCATCAATGCAACCCTACATACTTATGGTATTGGCATGGTAAGCGAACTTTCTTTCATGTATACTAATATCCACACAAACTAATTTTTTTTAAATCATTATAAAATCGTGTTACTAAGAAAACATTTTTTTTTTAAATCGAATATAACCAATTGGTGTGAACTAAAGTAACTCCAAAAAATATACGAATCTTCGTAGTATTTTACAAAAGCCAAATTTTTTTTTTGTGATTCATATAAGTGTTCATTGCATATAGTGTATGTCGCAAGACGATATCAAAGTCCATAAACAAATTATATCTAAAATACAAATTGGGAAACGACTTAGGGAATACAGACTGTTAAGAGAAAAACAAATAATGGATGAAGAAATTGATAGAACATTGAAGTTGTTCCAATTACCCGATATCATCAAACACATTCGACCGTTTGATGGGGATAAGAACTCAATTTACTTCTTTATATCCAATGTAGATAATATCCTAAAGTTATGTGAAAAAATTAAAGATAGTGATTATTATAAAATTATCATCAGTGGAATAAGGAGCAAAATTATTGGAAAAGCAAGTAATGTGCTATTAACCCACTCGATTGATAATGACAATTGGGACGAAATAAAAAAAGTTTTAATATTAAATTTCGCAGACAAACGGGACGAACCAACGTTGACGTTTGAATTGCACAATTTGATTAAAAATAATTTATCGCCCGATGAGTTATATCTAAATATAACTCATATCATCACAATGCTAACAAACCAATTAAAACTACAAAAATTGGAAAAATGCGTGATGGAAGCAAAATTAGAACTTTACGTTCAAATGGGGTTAACAATATTCATTGGAGGTATACAAGAACCTATGGGATCTTGGTTGAGAGCCAGGCAACCGAAAACATTATCGGAAGCCTTAGAATTTGTTAATCAAGAACATAACATACAAAAAATAAAAGAACCATTCAAACAACCTGAACAAAAACCAACAAAAAAATTCTATAAACCATTCAAGAATTTTAACCAAAATTATAATCAATCACCCTCTAGTTCCCAAACATATTACAAAAATTTTAAACAAAATTATAACCAATCACCCTCTAATTCTCAAACATATTATAAACAAAATGATTTCAAAAAATCACTAACAAAAATAAAAACGGAACCAAAAGAACCGTATAAAAAACAATTTAATGGACCACAAGCGTTTAATATAGAATCGGAAGTAAATGATGAGGATTTTCAATCTCATGCCTCGGAGAACTAAATAATCTACAAACATCAAATTTGCCATATGTAATTTTAACTTTACATAATCAACAACTTAAATTTCTAGTTGATACAGGAGCTGATAAATCCTTTATCAACCCTAAATTTATATCAAATCAAAACAAAATTATTAAAACTCATATGCAAATCACTAGTATATTTCAAACCTCTGTTATTACAAAGGGAACGTCAATAAAATTCGATGAAATTCCTCAACCAATTGAAATATTTCTATTCAAATTCCACAAAACATTTGATGGTTTAGTAGGGTACGAAACCTTATCTGAATTAAAAGCAAATATTAATCTAAAAGATCAAATTTTAGAAAATTCTAATTTTAAATTAAAACTTCACTCTAACTTAACTTCTTGCATAAAACCTTTTTATATGCAACCATTCTCTAAAATAATTACCAAAATCCCGGTTTCCATGGAAACAGGCGAATTTTATACCCCGTCAATAACATTACGTTATGGTATTCAAATACAGGAAGGAATCTACAAGACCTGTGAGCCCTTTCACTCCATCGTGGAAATAATTAACCTTTCCGATAAGGAACAGGAAGTTTATCTATTTCAACCATTACATGTTAAACCATTTCATATCTCAAATAATGAAATTAATTTTATAAGCACATCAAGCAATGAAACACAAATATTAGGAAAAATAAAAAACTTAATTAATATGAATCATCTCAATAGAGAAGAACAATCAAAGTTACTAAAATTATGCCAGAAATATGAACATATCTTTTTCAAAGAAGGCGACAAACTTACTTTTTCAAACAGTATTAAACATGATATTAAACTATCCAACGATAAACCGGTATATATTAAACAATACCGACACCCCGAAAATCAAAAACAGGATATTAAAAATGAAATTAACAAACTACTGAGTCAAGGGATTATTCGACCGTCGTATAGTCCTTGGTCATCACCAATTTGGATGGTGCCCAAAAAACCAGACTCGAAGGGGAAAAAACAATGGCGCCTTGTCATAGACTATCGTCAGCTAAATAAGCAAACGATAGATGACAAATACCCATTACCAAATATTAACAACATCTTAGACAAACTTGGTAAATCAATGTATTTTACTACAATAGATTTGGCAGCTGGTTTCCATCAAATCGAAATCAATTCGGCAGACATCAATAAAACCGGATTTTCTATTGAAGGAGGACATTTCGAATTCGTTCGTATGCCTTTCGGCCTAAAGAATGCTCCAAGCACGTTTCAACGAGTAATGGACAACATTCTGGGTAACCTTCAAGGAAATCACGTACTGTGCTATATGGACGACATAATAGTTTTCAGTTCTAGCCTCCAAGAACACATTGAAGATCTCAATAAAGTGTTTAAAAAATTAAGCCAAGCAAATCTAAAAATACAAATTGACAAAACCCACTTTCTAAAAAAAGAAATAGGCTTCTTGGGACATATAATCACCCAAGAAGGTGTCAAACCAAACCCTTCAAAAATTGAAGCTATACAGAACTTCAAAATTCCTAAAACACCAAAGGAAATTAAAAGTTTCCTTGGATTAATCGGTTATTATCGTAAGTTCATAAAAGACTTTGCAAAAATAACAAAACCTTTCACATCATGTTTACAAAAATCTGCAAAAATCGTATTAAACGACGATTATATAAACTGTTTCGAAAAATGTAAGAAACTATTAACTTCCGAACCAATACTTCAATATCCGGATTTTAATAAAAATTTCGTACTCACTACCGACGCATCTAACATAGCGTTAGGGGCCATCTTATCCCAAGGAGAAATTAACAAAGATTTACCAATTTGTTATGCTTCTCGCACACTATCAAAAACCGAACAAAATTATAGTACCATAGAAAAAGAACTTCTAGGTATTGTTTGGGCCGTTAAATATTTTCGACCATATCTTTATGGCCGTAAATTTACAATTGTAACTGACCATAAACCCTTGGTCTGGTTGTTCAATTGCAAGGACCCAACATCAAAAATTGTTCGATGGAGGCTCCGCTTAGAAGAATACGATTATAACATTGTTCACAAAAAAGGGACAGCAAATACCAATGCTGACGCTCTATCGAGATTAGAGCTTAATGAGTATTTAGGCAATGGAAAGTTATCATACCCGAATACCATTGACTCTATTAGAGAAGATCTACAAAAAAATAAACAAAGTAACCTCTCCTTAAACGGCAGCATACCGAATAATGATGTTACAATAAATAGCAATAAGTCCAAAATTGGCAATAAAGCTAATAGTAATATAGGTAGTGAGGAGGCACAAAGACACTCGTCATTAACTTTATTAGAGAGCTCATTATCCGAAAGGAATAAAGTAATTAATGAAGAGACACAAGAAGATCTCGGCAATAATTACCATGGTATACCACAAAAATTATTAAAAATTAAAAATGACATCAATATGTTCAAAACGATCCAAGAACTTCCCAATAAAAACTTAGATGAAACTCTTCATCAATTTTATAATATATACTTAGGAAACGTAAATACAGCGAAATCGAAAGAAACATTAATTAATTCTACAAATTCATTAGTAAATGAATTTAAAACACAACTTATGTTTATAGTCGACGATAAACATGAGCAAATGAAAAAAGTTCTAATTATTAAACATCAAGAATATAAAAGATTTCTCTTCAAAAAATCTGTATTCGAAATTAATGACATTATATATATCTTGTCAACCTTTCCTAATAAAAAACATTTTACAGCTATCCACTGTAAAGATGACGTATTTAATTTAATTCAAACTGTATTTAAGGAAAATTTCCAAGAATCAGGAATTAAAATTGTGAGAGCCACCAAAATACGTGAAGACATTGGAGATTCGCTCAAACAAGCAGAACTCATAATAAAATGTCATAATTCCAAACACCGTGGAATTAACGAAAATTATGCCACTCTTAAACGAAACTATTATTTCCCAAAAATGAAGGAATTAATAACAGACTACGTTAAACAATGCGAAGTTTGTAACCTCAACAAATACGAGAGGAACCCAAGTAAAATAAAATTTAACATTACGGAAAACCCAACATCACCTATGGAAATTATTCATTGTGATACCTTCAGTCTTAGAAAGAAAATTTTTCTAACCATAATTGACAAATTTTCGAAATTTGCACTCGCTTACGAAATCATTGATAGGAAATCAACAACCATAATCTCTAAATTTAAAAACTATTTTGCCCAAAATGGCATACCAGTAAAAATCATACTAGATAATGCTGCAGAATTCACTTCTGAAATATTTAAAAATTTTATTGAAATGCATAACATTAAGTTACATTTCACAACTCCAAAAGCAAGTACGGGAAACAGCCCAATCGAGCGATTCCATTCTACAATCACAGAAATCGCCCGAATTATTTATTCACAGAATAAAACACTTTCAATTTCCGAATTAATGGATGAATCTTTACTAACATACAACAACTCTATCCATTCATCAACTAGTTTGACTCCATTTGAGTTATATAAGGGTCATCTCAAAGACTTGAAACAATTACCAGATAAAATTAACCAACATCCACAAGAATACCTTGAACACATTAGGGAAAACTATAATACGGTTAAAAATATAGTTCGAGAGCATAATTCAAAAATAAAAACTAACGTAATAACTAAAGCCAACCAAAATAGAGACGATCCAAAGGTATATGAACCTGGCGAAACTATTTATGAACTAAACACTACTAGGGATAAGTTAACACCTAAATATATCAAACACATAATAGTTCAAGACAATGATACAAACGTTATTACAAACAAGCGAACAGTACATAAAAATCGTATTAAAAAATAATAATACCATTACAGGTACGCGTCATGTTCAACCCAACAATCAATAGAAATTTTCGACCTAGAAAATAACAAAGGAATACTTGGGCTAGACATGGGTAAAGCCAGAATAATAACAGGTTATTCTAAACTTTTACATATAATACAACTAGATAATTTGAAAGCTAATCTAGAATCTATAAATAAAAACATCGATTTAGTTACCAAAATACTGGAAGAAAAAAAATTTCAACAAGAACGAGTAAATTTGGCAAAAATTAAAAGTAACAAACTAAAATTAGAACTTTCATATTTATACCCTTTCGTTAGAACCAAAAGAGGATTAATTAACCCATTCGGAACGGTAATTAAGAGCATTACAGGGAATCTGGATAATAATGATTATATCCAAATTCAGGATGCCATTACCCGGTTAGAAAATGGTAATTTTGTAATAAATTCTCAATATAACAGTCAAATGAAATTAAACCAGCAAATGCTTGAAAGATTTGATAATTTAACAAACCATATTAATGCTCTAACTAGTGCTATCGAAAAAGAAATAGAATCACAACGATACATGTCCCAATCAGCATGGCAAGTTATGTTAATTGACAACTACTTACATCGTATAGACACCAATATGGAAATGTTAAAAGATCAAATAAATAATGTACATGAAATCTTAACATTTGCAAAAATTAAAATAATTTCAAGACATATTCTTAATAGACAAGATCTAACATATATTCATGAACATTTAGTTGAGAATAAAATAAATTTGGCTTCATACGAGGAAGTATATGAGTTACTTGAACTTACAGCCTTTTATAATGGAACAAATATTATATTAAGTATCGAAATACCACTATTTTATAATGATATACTAACATACTATCATATAAAACCTATCCCAATAAACAATTCCCAAATAATAATAACAACAACTAATTCCATTATCCAAAACCATAAAGTATACATGATGATTAGCAAACCTTGCCTAAATATCGAATCAACATACTATTGCCAACGAGAGCAGATACACAATATAAACAATAGCTGTATAGCCCAACTAATTAATAATCAACATGCACATTGCAACACTATGCTTATCGATGATTTCGAAGATATAGACTACATGGAACCAGAATACCTCTATGTATCTTCAGCAAAAAGCCTACAAATATACTCGACTTGTAAAATTAAAAAAGCAATTCTAAAAGGAAAAAAGTTAATACATTTTAAAAATTGTTCTATAACAATCAATAATATAATATACAATAACGAAAATAAAGTCACATTTGCGAAGATATTCGTAATTCAGCCTTTTGATGGCATAAATCTAACTACGGACGAATCGAAGAAAATAAATTTGCCACGTTTAGCTAACATATCAATAAATAACTTGGAATCAATAAATCATCTCAAAAATTACTATGAAATGAAACAAAATAATCATATTATCATTTCAGGAACCACTATTACATTCCTTATTTGTATTTCAATAGCAGTCATTTATATCTATTATAAGCTGAAAAACAACACCGAGATGACAAACGAAGCGAATCCCGTGCAAATACAACAAAACCTGCAGTTAGAAGTCTCCGTGAACGACGCCGAGGACGACGCCGAACGAGGACGGGAGGAGTTATGTCCCACTGTAACTATCCCAAAAAGAAAAGCACCATCAATATAGACATTCGCTGAACCATCAGAATGTCTAATTGTTATAAATACAAAATATAAAAATATCAAATCATCAAATTATTAATTTCGAAATATTTTAATTTCATAAAAAATAAATATGTCAAATTATTGATTTCGAAATATTTTAATAAAAATATCAATTTATGATTATGCATAAATACATTATGCATAATCAACAACAAAAATGTATAAAATGTGTAGCAAAAGTACACGCGCTAGCTCTACTTTATTTCATTCCATGTTTTGGTTTTATAAAATAAATGTTGTAACAAATTAAAATTGTGAAGTGTATTTTTTATTTTAAACTTTCGGCACGTTCCCCCGTTAATAGTTATATACGGTTCACGAACACACATAACTAGATTTTTCCATATAATTACGTGAAAATTTTGATAAAAACGATGTAATATGCCAGAAATGAGACATTTCTCCATATATTTACTGGAAAATCTTGTTAAAAACGAGGTAATATGCCAGAAATGAGAGATTTTTCCATATAATTACTGGAAAATCTTGATAAAAACGTGGTAATATGCCAGAAAAGAGACATTTCTCCATATAATTACTGGAAAATCTTGATAAAAACGTGGTTATATGCCAGAAAAGAGACATTTCTCCATATAATTACTGGTAAATCTTGTTAAAAACGACGTAACATGCCAGAAATGAGAGATTTTTCCATATAATTACGGAAAAATCTTGATAAAAACGTGGTAATATGCCAGAAAAGAGGCATTTTTAAATATAATATCTGGAAAATCATGTTAAAAACGAGGTAATATGCCAGAAAAGAGACATTTCTCCATATATTTACTGGAAAATCTTGTTAAAAACGAGGTAATATGCCAGAAAATAGACATTTCTCCATATAATTACTGGAAAATCTTGTTAAAAACGAGGTAATATGCCAGAAATGAGAGATTTTTCCAAATAATTACTGGAAAATCTTGTTAAAAACGAGGTAATATGCCAGAAAAGAGGCATTTTTAAATATAATAACTGGAAAATCATGTTAAAAACGAGGTAATATGCCAGAAAAGAGACATTTCTCCATATATTTACTGGAAAATCTTGTTAAAAACGAGGTAATATGCCAGAAAAGAGACATTTTTCCATATAATTACTGGAAAATCTTGATAAAAACGTGGTAATATGCCAGAAATGAGAGATTTTTCCATATAATTACTGGAAAAACTTGATAAAAACGTGGTAAAATGCCAGAAAAGAGACATTTTTCCATATAATTACTGGTAAATCTTGTTAAAAACGAGGTAATATGCCAGAAATGAGAGATTTTTCGATATAATTACGGGAAAATCTTGATAAAAACGAGGTAATATGCCAGAAAAGAGACATTTCTCCATATATTTACTGGAAAATCTTGTTAAAAACGAGGTAATATGCCAGAAAAGAGACATTTTTCCATATAATTACTGGAAAATCTTGATAAAAACGTGGTAATATGCCAGAAAAGAGACATTTCTCCATATAATTACTGGTAAATCTGGTTAAAAACGAGGTAATATGCCTGAAATGAGAGATTTTTCCATATAATTACTGGAAAATCTTGATAAAAACGAGGTAATATGCCAGAAAAGATACATTTTTCCAAATAATTACTGGAAAATCTTGTTAAAAACGAGGTAATATGCCAGAAATGAGACATTTCTTCATATAATTACTGGAAAATCTTGTTAAAAACGAGTTAATATGCCAGAAATGAGAGATTTTTCCATATAATTACTGGAAAATCTTGTGAAAACGTGGTAATATGCCAGAAAAGAGGCATTTTTTATTATAATAACTGGAAAATCTTGTAAAAAACGAGGTAATATGCCAGAAATAAGAGATTTTTCCATATAATTACGTGAAAATTTTGATAAAAACGATGTAATATGCCAGAAATGAGACATTTCTCCATATATTTACTGGAAAATCTTGTTAAAAACGAGTTAATATGCCAGAAATGAGAGATTTTTCCATATAATTACGTGAAAATTTTGATAAAAACGATGTAATATGCCAGAAATGAGACATTTCTCCATATATTTACTGGAAAATCTTGTTAAAAACGAGGTAATATGCCAGAAATGAGAGATTTTTCCATATAATTACTGGAAAATCTTAATAAAAACGTGGTAATATGCCAGAAAAGAGGCATTTTTAAATATAATAACTGGAAAATCATGTTAAAAACGAGGTAATATGCCAGAAAAGAGACATTTCTCCATATATTTACTGGAAAATCTTGTTAAAAACGAGGTAATATGCCAGAAAAGAGACATTTCTCCATATATTTACTGAAAAATCTTGTTAAAAACGAGGTAATATGCCAGAAATGAGAGATTTTTCCATATAATTACGGGAAAATTTTGATAAAATCGAGGTAATATGCCAGAAATGAGAGATTTTTCCATATAATTACGGGAAAATCTTGATAAAAACGAGGTAATATGCCAGAAAAGAGGCATTTTTAAATATAATAACTGGAAAATCATGTTAAAAACGAGGTAATATGCCAGAAGAGAGACATTTCTCCATATTATTACTGAAAAATCTTGATAAAAACGTGGTAATATGCCAGAAAAGAGGCATTTTTAAATATAATAATTGGAAAATCATGTTAAAAACGAGGTAATATGCCAGAAAAGAGACATTTCTCCATATATTTACTGGAAAATCTTGTTAAAAACGAGGTAATATGCCAGAAAAGATACATTTTTCCATATAATTACGTGAAAATTTTGATAAAAACGATGTAATATGCCAGAAAAGAGACATTTCTCCATATATTTACTGGAAAATCTTGTTAAAAACGAGGTAATATGCCAGAAATGAGAGATTTTTCCATATAATTACTGGAAAATCTTGATAAAAACGAGGTAATATGCCAGAAAAGATACATTTTTCCAAATAATTACTGGAAAATCTTGTTAAAAACGAGGTAATATGCCAGAAATGAGAGATTTTTCCATATAATTACTGGAAAATCTTGATAAAAACGTGGTAATATGCCAGAAAAGAGGCATTTTTAAATATAATAACTGGAAAATCTTGATAAAAACGAGGTAATATGCCAGAAAAGAGACATTTCTCCATATATTTACTGGAAAATCTTGTTAAAGACGAGGTAATATGCCAGAAATGAGAGATTTTTCCATATAATTACTGGAAAATCTTGATAAAAACGTGGTAATATGCCAGAAAAGAGGCATTTTTAAATATAATAACTGGAAAATCATGTTAAAAACGAGGTAATATGCCAGAAAAGAGACATTTCTCCATATATTTACTGGAAAATCTTGTTAAAAACGAGGTAATATGCCAGAAATGAGAGATTTTTCCATATAATTACTGGAAAATCTTGATAAAAACGTGGTAATATGCCAGAAAAGAGGCATTTTTAAATATAATAACTGGAAAATCATGTTAAAAACGAGGTAATATGCCAGAAAAGAGACATTTCTCCATATATTTACTGGAAAATCTTGTTAAAAACGAGGTATTATGCCAGAAAAGAGACATTTCTCCATATAATTACTGGAAAATCTTGTTAAAAACGAGGTAATATGCCAGAAATTAGAGATTTTTCCATATAATTACTGGAAAATCTTGTTAAAAACGAGGTAATATGCCAGAAAAGAGACATTTCTCCATATATTTACTGGAAAATCTTGTTAAAAACGAGGTAATATGCCAGAAATGAGAGATTTTTCCATATAGTTACGGGAAAATTTTGATAAAAACGAGGTAATATGCCAGAAATGAGAGATTTTCCATATAATTACGGGAGAATCTTGATAAAAACGAGGTAATATGCCAGAAAAGATACATTTTTCCAAATAATTACTGGAAAATCTTGTTAAAAACGAGGTAATATGCCAGAAAAGAGACATTTCTCCATATAATTACTTGAAAATCTTGTTAAAAACGAGGTAATATGCCAGAAATGAGAGATTTTTCCATATAATTACTGGAAAATCTTGATAAAAACGTGGTAATATGCCAGAAAAGAGGCATTTTTAAATATAATAACGGAAAATCATGTTAAAAACGAGGTAATATGCCAGAAAAGAGACATTTCTCCATATATTTACTGGAAAATCTTGTTAAAAACGAGTTAATATGCCAGAAAAGAGACATTTTTCCATATAATTACTGGAAAATCTTGATAAAAAGGTGGCAATATGCCAGAAAAGAGACATTTCTCCATATAATTACTGGTAAATCTTGTTAAAAACGAGGTAATATGCCAGAAATGAGAGATTTTTCCATATAATTACGGGAAAATCTTGATAAAAACGAGGTAATATGCCAGAAAAGATACATTTTTCCAAATAATTACTGGAAAATCTTGTTAAAAACGAGGTAATATGCCAGAAATGAGAGATTTTTCCATATAATTACGGGAAAATCTTGATAAAAACGAGGTAATATGCCAGAAAAGATACATTTTTCCAAATAATTACTGGAAAATCTTGTTAAAAACGAGGTAATATGCCAGAAATGAGAGATTTTTCCATAAAATTACGGGAAAATCTTGATAAAAACGAGGTAAAATGCCAGAAAAGATACATTTTTCCAAATAATTACTGGAAAATCATGTTAAAAACGAGGTAATATGCCAGAAAAGAGACATTTCTCCATATATTTACTGGAAAATCTTGTTAAAAACGTGGTAATATGCCAGAAAAGAGACATTTTTCCATATAATTACTGGAAAATCTTGATAAAAACGTGTTAATATGCCAGAAAAGAGACATTTCTCCATATAATTACTGGTAAATCTTGTTAAAAACGAGGTAATATGCCAGAAATGAGACATTTCTCCATATATTTACTGTAAAATCTTGTTAAAAACGAGGTAATATGCCAGAAATGAAAGATTTTTCCATATAATTACTGGAAAATCTTGATAAAAACGTGGTAACATGCCAGAAAAGAGGCATTTTTAAATATAATAACTGGAAAATCATGTTAAAAACGAGGTAATATGCCAGAAAAGAGACATTTCTCCATATATTTACTGGAAAATCTTGTTAAAAACGAGGTAACATGCCAGAAAAGAGACATTTTTCCATATAATTACTGGAAAATCTTGATAAAAACGTGGTAATATGCCAGAAAAGAGAAATTTCTCCATATAATTACTGGTAAATCTTGTGAAAACGTGGTAATATGCCAGAAAAGAGGCATTTTTAAATATAATAACTGGAAAATCTTGTTAAAAACGAGGTAATATGCCAGAAATGAGAGATTTTTCCATATAATTACGTGAAAATTTTGATAAAAACGATGTAATATGCCAGAAATGAGACATTTCTCCATATATTTACTGGAAAATCTTGTTAAAAACGAGGTAATATGCCAGAAATGAGAAATTTTTCCATATAATTACGTGAAAATTTTGATAAAAACGATGTAGTATGCCAGAAATGAGACATTTCTCCATATATTTACTGGAAAATCTTGTTAAAAACGAGGTAATATGCCAGAAATGAGAGATTTTTCCATATAATTACTTGAAAATCTTGATGAAATCGTGGTAATATGCCAGAAAAGAGGCATTTTTAAATATAATAACTGGAAAATCATGTTAAAAACGAGGTAATATGCCAGAAAAGAGACATTTCTCCATATATTTACTGGAAAATCTTGTTAAAAACGAGGTAATATGCCAGAAAAGAGACATTTCTCCATATATTTACTGAAAAATCTTGTTAAAAACGAGGTAATATGCCAGAAATGAGAGATTTTTCCATATAATTACGGGAAAATTTTGATAAAAACGAGGTAATATGCCAGAAATGAGAGATTTTTCCATATTCTTACGGGAAAATCTTGATAAAAACGAGGTAATATGCCAGAAAAGAGGCATTTTTAAATATAATAACTGGAAAATCATGTTAAAAACGAGGTAATATGCCAGAAAAGAGACATTTCTCCATATAATTACTGGAAAATCTTAATAAAAACGTGGTAATATGCCAGAAAAGAGGCATTTTTAAATATAATAACTGGAAAATCATGTTAAAAACGAGGTAATATGCCAGAAAAGAGACATTTCTCCATATATTTACTGGAAAATCTTGTTGAAAACGAGGTAGTATGCCAGAAAAGAGACATTTCTCCATATAATTACTGGAAAATCTTGTTAAAAATGAGGTAATATGCCAGAAATGAGAGATTTTTCCATATAATTACTGGAAAAACTTGATAAAAACGTGGTAATATGCCAGAAAAGAGACATTTCTCCATATAATTACTGGAAAATCTTGTTAAAATTAGGTAATATGCCAGAAATGAGAGATTTTTCCATATAATTACTGGAAAAACTTGATAAAAACGTGGTAATATGCCAGAAAAGAGACATTTTTCCATATAATTACTGGTAAATCTTGTTAAAAACGAGGTAATATGCCAGAAATGAGAGATTTTTCCAAATAATTACTGGTAAATCTTGTTAAAAACGAGGTAATATGCCAGAAAAGAGGCATTTTTAAATATAATAACTGGAAAATAATGTTAAAAACGAGGTAATATGCCAGAAAAGAGACATTTCTCCATATATTTACTGGAAAATCTTGTTAAAAACGAGGTAATATGCCAGAAAAGAGACATTTTTCCATATAATTACTGGAAAATCTTGATAAAAACGTGGTAATATGCCAGAAAAGAGGCATTTTTAAATATAATAACTGGAAAATCATGTTAAAAACGAGGTAATATGCCAGAAAAGAGACATTTCTCCATATATTTACTGGAAAATCTTGTTGAAAACGAGGTAATATGCCAGAAAAGAGACATTTCTCCATATAATTACTGGAAAATCTTGTTAAAAATGAGGTAATATGCCAGAAATGAGAGATTTTTCCATATAATTACTGGAAAAACTTGATAAAAACGTGGTAATATGCCAGATAAGAGACATTTTTCCATATAATTACTGGTAAATCTTGTTAAAAACGAGGTAATATTTACATTTTTCCAAATAATTACTGGAAAATCTTGTTAAAAACGAGGTAATACGCCAGAAAAGAGACATTTCTCCATATATTTACTGGAAAATCTTGTTAAAAACGAGGTAATATGCCAGAAAAGAGACATTTTTCCATATAATTACTGGAAAATCTTGATAAAAACGTGGTAATATGCCAGAAAAGAGGCATTTCTCCATATAATTACTGGTAAATCTTGTTAAAAACGAGGTAATATGCCAGAAATGAGAGATTTTTCCATATAATTACGGGAAAATCTTGATAAAAACGAGGTAATATGCCAGAAAAGATACATTTTTCCAAATAATTACTGGAAAATCTTGTTAAAAACGAGGTAATATGCCAGAAAAGAGGCAATTTTCATATAATTACTGGTAAATCTTGTTAAAAACGAGGTAATATGCCAGAAAAGAGACATTTTTCCATATAATTACTGGAAAATTTTGATAAAAACGAGGTAATATGCCAGAAAAGATACATTTTGCCATATAATTACGTGAAAATTTTGATAAAAACGATGTAATATGCCAGAAAAGAGACATTTCTCCATATAATTACTGGAAAATCTTGTTAAAAACGAGGTAATATGCCAGAAATGAGAGATTTTTCCATATAATTACTGGAAAATCTTGATAAAAACGTGGTAATATGCCAGAAAAGAGGCATTTTTAAATATAATAACTGGAAAATCATGTTAAAAACGAGGTAATATGCCAGAAAAGAGACATTTCTCCATATATTTACTGGAAAATCTTGTTAAAAACGAGGTAATATGCCAGAAATGAGAGATTTTTCCATATAATTACTGGAAAATCTTGATAAAAACGTGGTAATATGCCAGAAAAGATACATTTTTCCAAATAATTACTGGAAAATCTTGTTAAAAACGAGGTAATATGCCAGAAAAGAGACATTTCTCCATATAACTACTGGTAAATCTTGTTAAAAACGAGGTAATATGCCAGAAAAGAGACATTTTTCCATATAATTACGGAAAAATTTTGATAAAAACGATGTAATATGCCAGAAAAGAGACATTTCCCCATATAATTACGGAAAAATTTTGATAAAAACGAGGTAATATGCCAGAAAAGAGACATTTCTCCATATATTTACTGGAAATTCTTGTTAAAAACGAGGTAATATGCCAGAAATGAGAGATTTTTCCATATAATTACTGGAAAATCATGTTAAAAACGAGGTAATATGCCAGAAAAGAGACATTTCTCCATATATTTACTGGAAAATCTTGTTAAAAACGAGGTAATATGCCAAAAAAGAGACATTTCTCCATATAATTACTGGAAAATCTTGTTAAAAACGAGGTAATATGCCAGAAATGAGAGATTTTTCCATATAATTACTGAAAAATCTTGATAAAAACGTGGTAATATGCCAGAAAAGAGGCATTTTTAAATATAATAACTGGAAAATCATGTTAAAAACGAGGTAATATGCCAGAAAAGAGACATTTCTCCATATATTTACTGGAAAATCTTGTTAAAAACGAGGTAATATGCCAGAAATGAGAAATTTTTCCATATAATTACGTGAAAATTTTGATAAAAACGATGTAATATGCCAGAAATGAGACACTTCTCCATATATTTACTGGAAAATCTTGTTAAAAACGAGGTAATATGCCAGAAATGAGAGATTTTTCCATATAATTACTGGAAAATCTTGATAAAAACGTGGTAATATGCCAGAAAAGAGGCATTTTTAAATATAATAACTGAAAAATCATGTTAAAAACGAGGTAATATGCCAGAAAAGAGACATTTCTCCATATATTTACTGGAAAATCTTGTTAAAAACGAAGTAATATGCCAGAAAAGAGACATTTTTCCATATAATTACTGGAAAATCTTGATAAAAACGTAGTAATATGCCAGAAAAGAGACATTTCTCCATATAATTACTGGTTAATCTTGTTAAAAACGAGGTAATATGCCAGAAATGAGAGATTTTTCCATATAATTACGGGAAAATCTTGATAAAAACGAGGTAATATGCCATAAAAGATACATTTTTCCAAATAATTACTGGAAAATCTTGTTAAAAACGAGGTAATATGCCAGAAAAGAGACATTTCTCCATATAATTACTGGTAAATCTTGTTAAAAACGAGGTAATATGCCAGAAAAGAGACATTTTTCCATATAATTACGGGAAAATTTTGATAAAAACGAGGTAATATGCCAGAAAAGATACATTTTTCCATATAATTACGTGAAAATTTTGATAAAAACGATGTAATATGCCAGAAAAGAGACATTTCTCCATATAATTACTGGAAAATCTTGTTAAAAACGAGGTAATATGCCAGAAATGAGAGATTTTTCCATATAATTACTGGAAAATCTTGATAAAAACGTGGTAATATGCCAGAAAAGAGGCATTTTTAAATATAATAACTGGAAAATCATGTTAAAAACGAGGTAATATGCCAGAAAAGAGACATTTCTCCATATATTTACTGGAAAATCTTGTTAAAAACGAGGTAATATGCCAGAAATGAGAGATTTTTCCATATAATTACTGGAAAATCTTGATAAAAACGTGAAAATATGCCAGAAAAGATACATTTTTCCAAATAATTACTGGAAAATCTTGTTAAAAACGAGGTAATATGCCAGAAAAGAGACATTTCTCCATATAATTACTGGTAAATCTTGTTAAAAACGAGGTAATATGCCAGAAAAGAGACATTTTTCCATATAATTACTGGAAAATCTAGATAAAAACGTGGTAATATGCCAGAAAAGAGACATTTCTCCATATAATTACTGGTAAATCTTGTTAAAAACGAGGTAATATGCCAGAAAAGAGACATTTCTCCATATAATTACTGAAAAATCTTGTTAAAAACGAGGTAATATGCCAGAAATGAGAGATTTTTCCATATAATTACTGGAAAATCTTGATAAAAACGATGTAATATGCCAGAAAAGAGGCATTTTTAAATATAATAACTGGAAAATCATGTTAAAAACGAGGTAATATGCCAGAAAAGAGACATTTCTCCATATATTTACTGGAAAATCTTGTTAAAAACGAGGTAACATGCCAGAAAAGAGACATTTTTCCATATAATTACTGGAAAATCTTGATAAAAACGTGGTAATATGCCAGAAAAGAGAAATTTCTCCATATAATTACTGGTAAATTTTGTGAAAACGTGGTAATATGCCAGAAAAGAGGCATTTTTAAATATAATTACTGGAAAATCTTGTTAAAAACGAGGTAATATGCCAGAAATGAGAGATTTTTCCATATAATTACGTGAAAATTTTGATAAAAACGATGTAATATGCCAGAAATGAAACATTTCTCCATATATTTACTGGAAAATCTTGTTAAAAACGAGGTAATATGCCAGAAATGAGAGATTTTTCCATATAATTACGTGAAAATTTTGATAAAAACGATGTAGTATGCCAGAAATGAGACATTTCTCCATATATTTACTGGAAAATCTTGTTAAAAACGAGGTAATATGCCAGAAATGAGAGATTTTTCCATATAATTACTGGAAAATCTTGATGAAATCGTGGTAATATGCCAGAAAAGAGGCATTTTTAAATATAATAACTGGAAAATCATGTTAAAAACGAGGTAATATGCCAGAAAAGAGACATTTCTCCATATATTTACTGGAAAATCTTGTTAAAAA
Source organism: Tipula unca (assembly GCA_951394425.1). Taxonomy (NCBI): domain Eukaryota; kingdom Metazoa; phylum Arthropoda; class Insecta; order Diptera; family Tipulidae; genus Tipula; species Tipula unca. The sequence goes on from OX596381.1 coordinate 109,942,776, forward strand.
CGAGGTAATATGCCAGAAAAGAGACATTTCTCCATATATTTACTGAAAAATCTTGTTAAAAACGAGGTAATATGCCAGAAATGAGAGATTTTTCCATATAATTACGGGAAAATTTTGATAAAAACGAGGTAATATGCCAGAAATGAGAGATTTTTCCATATAATTACGGGAAAATCTTGATAAAAACGAGGTAATATGCCAGAAAAGAGGCATTTTTAAATATAATAACTGGAAAATCATGTTAAAAACGAGGTAATATGCCAGAAAAGAGACATTTCTCCATATAATTACTGGAAATTCTTGATAAAAACGTGGTAATATGCCAGAAAAGAGGCATTTTTAAATATAATAACTGGAAAATCATGTTAAAAACGAGGTAATATGCCAGAAAAGAGACATTTCTCCATATATTTACTGGAAAATCTTGTTAAAAACGAGGTAATATGCCAGAAATGAGAGATTTTTCCATATAATTAACCTACGTGAAAACTTTGATAAAAACGATGTTATATGCCAGAAATGAGACATTTCTCCATATATTTACTAGAAAATCTTGTTAAAAACGAGGTAATATGCCAGAAATGAAAGATTTTTCCATATAATTACGTGAAAATTTTGATAAAAACGAGTTAATATGCCAGAAATGAGACATTTCTCCATATATTTACTGGAAAATCTTGTTAAAAACGAGGTAATATGCCAGAAATGAGAGATTTTTCCATATAATTACTGGTCAATCTTGATGAAAACGTGGTAATATGCCAGAAAAGAGGCATTTTTAAATATAATAACTGGAAAATCTTGTTAAAAACGAGGTAATATGCCAGAAATGAGAGATTTTTCCATATAATTACGTGAAAATTTTGATAAAAACGATGTAATATGCCAGAAATGAGACATTTCTCCATATATTTACTGGAAAATCTTGTTAAAAACGAGGTTATATGCCAGAAATGAGAGATTTTTCCATATAATTACGTGAAAATTTTGATAAAAACGATGTAATATGCCAGAAATGAGACATTTCTCCATATATTTACTGGAAAATCTTGTTAAAAACGAGGTAATATGCCAGAAATGAGAGATTTTTCCATATAATTACTGGAAAATCTTGATAAAAACATGGTAATATGCCAGAAAAGAGACATTTCTCCATATAATTACTGGAAAATCTTGATAAAAACGTGGTTATATGCCAGAAAAGAGACATTTCTCCATATAATTACTGGTAAATCTTGTTAAAAACGAGGTAATATGCCAGAAATGAGAGATTTTTCCATATAATTACGGAAAAATCTTGATAAAAACGTGGTAATATGCCAGAAAAGAGACATTTCTCCATATATTTACTGGAAAATCTTGTTAAAAACGAGGTAACATGCCAGAAAAGAGACATTTCTCCATATATTTACTGAAAAATCTTGTTAAAAACGATGTAATATGCCAGAAATGAGACATTTCTCCATATATTTACTGGAAAATCTTGTTAAAAACGAGGTAATATGCCAGAAATGAGAGATTTTTCCATATAATTACGTGAAAATTTTGATAAAAACGATGTAATATGCCAGAAATGAGACATTTCTCCATATATTTACTGGAAAATCTTGTTAAAAACGAGGTAATATGCCAGAAATGAGAGATTTTTCCATATAATTACTGGAAAATCTTGATAAAAAACATGGTAATATGCCAGAAAAGAGACATTTCTCCATATAATTACTGGAAAATCTTGATAAAAACGTGGTTATATGCCAGAAAAGAGACATTTCTCCATATAATTACTGGTAAATCTTGTTAAAAACGAGGTAATATGCCAGAAATGAGAGATTTTTCCATATAATTACGGAAAAATCATGATAAAAACGTGGTAATATGCCAGAAAAGAGGCATTTTTAAATATAATATCTGGAAAATCATGTTAAAAACGAGGTAATATGCCAGAAAAGAGACATTTCTCCATATATTTACTGGAAAATCTTGTTAAAAACGAGGTAATATGCCAGAAAAGAGACATTTCTCCATATAATTACTGGTAAATCTTGTTAAAAACGAGGTAATATGCCAGAAATGAGAGATTTTTCCAAATAATTACTGGAAAATCTTGTTAAAAACGAGGTAATATGCCAGAAAAGAGGCATTTTTAAATATAATAACTGGAAAATCATGTTAAAAACGAGGTAATATGCCAGAAAAGAGACATTTCTCCATATATTTACTGAAAAATCTTGTTAAAAACGAGGTAATATGCCAGAAAAGAGACATTTTTCCATATAATTACTGGAAAATCTTGATAAAAACGTGGTAATATGCCAGAAAAGAGGCATTTTTAAATAAAATAACTGGAAAATCATGTTAAAAACGAGGTAATATGCCAGAAAAGTAACATTTCTCCATATATTTACTGGAAAATCTTGTTAAAAACGAGGTAATATGCCAGAAAAGAGACATTTCTCCATATAATTACTGGAAAATCTTGTTAAAAATGAGGTAATATGCCAGAAATGAGAGATTTTTCCATATAATTACTGGAAAAACTTGATAAAAACGTGGTAATATGCCAGAAAAGAGACATTTCTCCATATAATTACTGGTAAATCTTGTTAAAAACGAGGTAATATGCCAGAAATGAGAGTTTTTTCCATATAATTACGGGAAAATCTTGATAAAAACGAGGTAATATGCCAGAAAAGATACATTTTTCCAAATAATTACTGGAAAATCTTGTTAAAAACTAGGTAATACGCCAGAAAAGAGACATTTCCCCATATAATTACTGGTAAATCTTGTTAAAAACGAGGTAATATGCCAGAAAAGATACATTTTTCCAAATAATTACTGGAAAATCTTGTTAAAAACGAGGTAATATGCCAGAAAAGAGACATTTCTCCATATAATTACTGGTAAATCTTGTTAAAAACGAGGTAATATGCCAGAAAAGAGACATTTTTCCATATAATTACGGGAAAATTTTGATAAAAACGAGGTAATATGCCAGAAAAGAGACATTTCTCCATATATTTACTGGAAAATCTTGTTAAAAACGAGGTAATATGCCAGAAAAGATACATTTTTCCATATAATTACTGGAAAATCTTGATAAAAACGTGGTAATATGCCAGAAAAGAGGCATTTTTAAATATAATAACTGGAAAATCATGTTAAAAACGAGGTAATATGCCAGAAAAGAGACATTTCTCCATATATTTACTGGAAAATCTTGTTAAAAACGAGGTAATATGCCAGAAAAGAGACATTTCTCCATATAATTACTGGTAAATCTTGTTAAAAACGAGGTAATATGCCAGAAAAAAAACATTTTTCCATATAATTACGGGAAAATTTTGATAAAAACGAGGTAATATGCCAGAAAAGAGACATTTCTCCATATATTTACTGGAAAATTTTGTTAAAAACGAGGTAATATGACAGAAAAGAGACATTTTTCCATATAATTACTGGAAAATCTTGATAAAAACGTGGTAATATGCCAGAAAAGAGACATTTCTCCATATAATTACTGGTAAATCTTGTTAAAAACGAGGTAATATGCCAGAAATGAGAGATTTTTCCATATAATTACTGGAAAATCTTGATAAAAACGAGGTAATATGCCAGAAAAGATACATTTTTCCAAATAATTACTGGAAAATCTTGTTAAAAACGAGGTAATATGCCAGAAATGAGACATTTCTCCATATAATTACTGGAAAATCTTGTTAAAAACGAGGTAATATGCCAGAAATGAGAGATTTTTCCATATAATTACTGGAAAATCTTGTGAAAACGTGGTAATATGCCAGAAAAGAGGCATTTTTTATTATAATAACTGGAAAATCTTGTTAAAAACGAGGTAATATGCCAGAAATGAGAGATTTTTCCATATAATTACGTGAAAATTTTGATAAAAACGATGTAATATGCCAGAAATGTGACATTTCTCCATATATTTACTGGAAAATCTTGTTAAAAACGAGGTAATATGCCAGAAATGAGAGATTTTTCCATATAATTACGTGAAAATTTTGATAAAAACGATGTAATATGCCAGAAATGAGACATTTCTCCATATATTTACTGGAAAATCTTGTTAAAAACGAGGTAATATGCCAGAAATGAGAGATTTTTCCATATAATTACTGGAAAATCTTGATAAAAACGTGGTAATATGCCAGAAAAGAGGCATTTTTAAATAAATTAACTGGAAAATCATGTTAAAAACGAGGTAATATGCCAGAAAAGAGACATTTCTCCATATATTTACTGGAAAATCTTGTTAAAAACGAGGTAATATGCCAGAAAAGAGACATTTCTCCATATATTTACTGAAAAATCTTGTTAAAAACGAGGTAATATGCCAGAAATGAGAGATTTTTCCATATAATTACGGGAAAATTTTGATAAAATCGAGGTAATATGCCAGAAATGAGAGATTTTTCCATATAATTACGGGAAAATCTTGATAAAAACGAGGTAATATGCCAGAAAAGAGGCATTTTTAAATATAATAACTGGAAAATCATGTTAAAAACGAGGTAATATGCCAGAAAAGAGACATTTCTCCATATAATTACTGGAAAATCTTGATAAAAACGTGGTAATATGCCAGAAAAGAGGCATTTTTAAATATAATAACTGGAAAATCATGTTAAAAACGAGGTTATATGCCAGAAAAGAGACATTTCTCCATATATTTACTGGAAAATCTTGTTAAAAACGAGGTAATATGCCAGAAAAGATACATTTTTCCATATAATTACGTGAAAATTTTGATAAAAACGATGTAATATGCCAGAAAAGAGACATTTCTCCATATATTTACTGGAAAATCTTGTTAAAAACGAGGTAATATGCCAGAAATGAGAGATTTTTCCATATAATTACTGGAAAATCTTGATAAAAACGAGGTAATATGCCAGAAAAGATACATTTTTCCAAATAATTACTGGAAAATCTTGTTAAAAACCAGGTAATATGCCAGAAATGAGAGATTTTTCCATATAATTACTGGAAAATCTTGATAAAAACGTGGTAATATGCCAGAAAAGAGGCATTTTTAAATATAATAACTGGAAAATCTTGATAAAAACGAGGTAATATGCCAGAAAAGAGACATTTCTCCATATATTTACTGGAAAATCTTGTTAAAAACGAGGTAATATGCCAGAAATGAGAGATTTTTCCATATAATTACTGGAAAATCTTGATATAAACGTGGTAATATGCCAGAAAAGAGGCATTTTTAAATATAATAACTGGAAAATCATGTTAAAAACGAGGTAATATGCCAGAAAAGAGACATTTCTCCATATATTTACTGGAAAATCTTGTTAAAAACGAGGTAATATGCCAGAAATGAGAGATTTTTCCATATAATTACTGGAAAATCTTGATAAAAACGTGGTAATATGCCAGAAAAGAGGCATTTTTAAATATAATAACTGGAAAATCATGTTAAAAACGAGGTAATATGCCAGAAAAGAGACATTTCTCCATATATTTACTGGAAAATCTTGTTAATAACGAGGTATTATGCCAGAAAAGAGACATTTCTCCATATAATTACTGGAAAATCTTGTTAAAAACGAGGTAATATGCCAGAAATTAGAGATTTTTCCATATATTTACTGGAAAATCTTGTTAAAAACGAGGTAATATGCCAGAAAAGAGACATTTCTCCATATATTTACTGGAAAATCATGTTAAAAACGAGGTAATATGCCAGAAATGAGAGATTTTTCCATATATTTACTGGAAAATCTTGTTAATAACGAGGTATTATGCCAGAAAAGAGACATTTCTCCATATAATTACTGGAAAATCTTGTTAAAAACGAGGTAATATGCCAGAAATTAGAGATTTTTCCATATATTTACTGGAAAATCTTGTTAAAAACGAGGTAATATGCCAGAAAAGAGACATTTCTCCATATATTTACTGGAAAATCATGTTAAAAACGAGGTAATATGCCAGAAATGAGAGATTTTCCATATAATTACGGGAAAATCTTGATAAAAACGAGGTAATATGCCAGAAAAGATAAATTTTTCCAAATAATTACTGGAAAATCTTGTTAAAAACGAGGTAATATGCCAGAAAAGAGACATTTCTCAATATAATTACTGGAAAATCTTGTTAAAAACGAGGTAATATGCCAGAAATGAGAGATTTTTCCATATAATTACTGGAAAATCTTGATAAAAACGTGGTAATATGCCAGAAAAGAGGCATTTTTAAATATAATAACGGAAAATCATGTTAAAAACGAGGTAATATGCCAGAAAAGAGACATTTCTCCATATATTTACTGGAAAATCTTGTTAAAAACGAGGTAATATGCCAGAAAAGAGACATTTTTCCATATGATTACTGGAAAATCTTGATAAAAAGGTGGCAATATGCCAGAAAAGAGACATTTCTCCATATAATTACTGGTAAATCTTGTTAAAAACGAGGTAATATGCCAGAAATGAGAGATTTTTCCATATAATTACGGGAAAATCTTGATAAAAACGAGGTAATATGCCAGAAAAGATACATTTTTCCAAATAATTACTGGAAAATCTTGTTAAAAACGAGGTAATATGCCAGAAATGAGAGATTTTTCCATATAATTACTGGAAAATCTTGATAAAAACGAGGTAATATGCCAGAAAAGATACATTTTTCCAAATAATTACTGGAAAATCTTGTTAAAAACGAGGTAATATGCCAGAAATGAGAGATTTTTCCATAAAATTACGGGAAAATCTTGATAAAAACGAGGTAATATGCCAGAAAAGATACATTTTTCCAAATAATTACTGGAAAATCATGTTAAAAACGAGGTAATATGCCAGAAAAGAGACATTTCTCCATATATTTACTGGAAAATCTTGTTAAAAACGTGGTAATATGCCAGAAAAGAGACATTTTTCCATATAATTACTGGAAAATCTTGATAAAAACGTGTTAATATGCCAGAAAAGAGACATTTCTCCATATAATTACTGGTAAATCTTGTTAAAAACGAGGTAATATGCCAGAAATGAGAGATTTTTCCATATAATTACGTGAAAATTTTGATAAAAACGATGTAATATGCCAGAAATGAGACATTTCTCCATATATTTACTGGAAAATCTTGATAAAAACGAGGTAATATGCCAGAAATGAAAGATTTTTCCATATAATTACTGGAAAATCTTGATAAAAACGTGGTAACATGCCAGAAAAGAGGCATTTTTAAATATAATAACTGGAAAATCATGTTAAAAACGAGGTAATATGCCAGAAAAGAGACATTTTTCCATATATTTACTGGAAAATCTTGTTAAAAACGAGGTAACATGCCAGAAAAGAGACATTTTTCCATATAATTACTGGAAAATCTTGATAAAAACGTGGTAATATGCCAGAAAAGAGAAATTTCTCCATATAATTACTGGTAAATCTTGTGAAAACGTGGTAATATGCCAGAAAAGAGGCATTTTTAAATATAATAACTGGAAAATGTTGTTAAAAACGAGGTAATATGCCAGAAATGAGAGATTTCTCCATATAATTACGTGAAAATTTTGATAAAAACGATGTAATATGCCAGAAATGAGACATTTCTCCATATATTTACTGGAAAATCTTGTTAAAAACGTGGTAATATGCCAGAAATGAGAGATTTTTCCATATAATTACGTGAAAATTTTGATAAAAACGATGTAATATGCCAGAAATGAGACATTTCTCCATATATTTACTGGAAAATCTTGTTAAAAACGAGGTAATATGCCAGAAATGAGAGATTTTTCCATATAATTACTGGAAAATCTTGATGAAATCGTGGTAATATGCCAGAAAAGAGGCATTTTTAAATATAATAACTGGAAAATCATGTTAAAAACTAGGTAATATGCCAGAAAAGAGACATTTCTCCATATATTTACTGGAAAATCTTGTTAAAAACGAGGTAATATGCCAGAAAAGAGACATTTCTCCATATATTTACTGAAAAATCTTGTTAAAAACGAGGTAATATGCCAGAAATGAGAGATTTTTCCATATAATTACGGGAAAATTTTGATAAAAACGAGGTAATATGCCAGAAATGAGAGATTTTTCATTATAATTACGGGAAAATCTTGATAAAAACGAGGTAATATGCCAGAAAAGAGGCATTTTTTAATATAATAACTATAAAATCATGTTAAAAACGAGGTAATATGCCAGAAAAGAGACATTTCTCCATATAATTACTGGAAAATCTTGAAAAAAACGTTGTAATATGCCAGAAAAAAGGCATTTTTAAATATAATAACTAGATAATCATGTTAAAAACGAGGTAATATGCCAGAAAAGAGACATTTCTCCATATATTTACTGGAAAATCTTGTTAAAAACGAGGTAATATGCCAGAAATGGGAGATTTTTCCATATAATTACGTGAAAATTTTGATAAAAACGATGTTTTATGCCAGAAATGAGACATTTCTCCATATATTTACTAGAAAATCTTGTTAAAAACGAGGTAATATGCCAGAAATGAGAGATTTTTCCATATAATTACGTGAAAATTTTGATAAAAACGATGTAATATGCCAGAAATGAGACATTTTTCCATATATTTACTGGAAAATTTTGTTAAAAACGAGGTAATATGCCAGAAATGAGAGATTTTTCCATATAATTACTGGTCAATCTTGATGAAAACGTGGTAATATGCCAGAAAAGAGGAATTTTTCAATATAATAACTGGAAAATCTTGTTAAAAACGAGGTAATATGCCAGAAATGAGAGATTTTTCCATATAATTACGTGAAAATTTTGATAAAAACGATGTAATATGCCAGAAATGAGATATTTCTCCATATATTTACTGGAAAATCTTGTTAAAAACGAGGTAATATGCCAGAAATGAGAGATTTTTCCATATAATTACGTGAAAATTTTGATAAAAACGATGTAATATGCCAGAAATGAGACATTTCTCCATATATTTACTGGAAAATCTTGTTAAAAACGAGGTAATATGCCAGAAATGAGAGATTTTTCCATATAATTACTGGAAAATCTTGATGAAAACGTGGTAATATGCCAGAAAAGAGGCATTTTTAAATATAATAACTGGAAAATCATGTTAAAAACGAGGTAATATGCCAGAAAAGAGACATTTCTCCATATATTTACTGGAAGATCTTGTTAAAAACGAGGTAATATGCCAGAAAAGAGACATTTCTCCATATAATTACTGGAAAATCTTGTTAAAAACGAGGTAATATGCCAGAAATGAGAGATTTTTCCATATAATTACTGGAAAATCTTGATAAAAACGTGGTAATATGCCAGAAAAGAGGCATTTTTAAATATAATAACTGGAAAATCTTGATAAAAACGTGGTAATATGCCAGAAAAGAGGCATTTTTAAATATAAGAACTGGAAAATCATGTTAAAAACGAGGTAATATGCCAGAAAAGAGACATTTTTCCATATATTTACTGGAAAATCTTGTTAAAATCGAGGTAATATGCCAGAAAAGAGACATTTCTCCATATAATTAATGGAAAATCTTGTTAAAAACGAGGTAATATGCCAGAAATGAGAGATTTTTCAATATAATTACTGGAAAATCTTGATAAAAACGTGTTATATGCCAGAAAAGAGACATTTCTCCATATAATTACTGGTAAATCTTGTTAAAAACGAGGTAATATGCCAGAAATGAGAGATTTTTCCATATAATTACTGGAAAATCTTGATAAAAACGTGGTAATATGCCAGAAAAGAGGCATTTTTAAATATAATAACTGGAAAATCATGTTAAAAACGAGGTAATATGCCAGAAAAGAGACATTTCTCCATATATTTACTGGAAAATCTTGTTAAAAACGAGGTAATATGCCAGAAAAGAGACATTTTTCCATATAATTACTGGAAAATCTTGATAAAAACGTGGTAATATGCCAGAAAAGAGACATATCTCCATATATTTACTGGAAAATCTTGTAAAAAACGAGGTAATATGCCAGAAAAGAGACATTTTTCCATATAATTACTGGAAAATCTTGATAAAAACGAGGTAATATGCCAGAAAAGAGGCATTTTTAAATATAATAAATGGAAAATCATGTTAAAAACGAGGTAATATGCCAGAAAAGAGACATTTCTCCATATATTTACTGGAAAATCTAGTTAAAAACGAGGTAATATGCCAGAAAAGATACATTTTTCCATATAATTACGTGAAAATTTTGATAAAAACGATGTAATATGCCAGAAAAGAGACATTTCTCCATATATTTACTGGAAAATCTTGTTAAAAACGAGGTAATATGCCAGAAATGAGAGATTTTTCCATATAATTACTGGAAAATCTTGATAAAAACGAGGTAATATGCCAGAAAAGATACATTTTTCCAAATAATTACTGGAAAATCTTGTTAAAAACGAGGTAATATGCCAGAAATGAGAGATTTTTCCATATAATTACTGGAAAATCTTGATAAAAACGTGGTAATATGCCAGAAAAGAGGCATTTTTAAATATAATAACTGGAAAATCTTGATAAAAACGAGGTAATATGCCAGAAAAGAGACATTTCTCCATATATTTACTGGAAAATCTTGTTAAAAACGAGGTAATATGCCAGAAATGAGAGATTTTTCCATATAATTACTGGAAAATCTTGATATAAACGTGGTAATATGCCAGAAAAGAGGCATTTTTAAATATAATAACTGGAAAATCATGTTAAAAACGAGGTAATATGCCAGAAAAGAGACATTTCTCCATATATTTACTGGAAAATCTTGTTAAAAACGAGGTAATATGCCAGAAATGAGAGATTTTTCCATATAATTACTGGAAAATCTTGATAAAAACGTGGTAATATGCCAGAAAAGAGGCATTTTTAAATATAATAACTGGAAAATCATGTTAAAAACGAGGTAATATGCCAGAAAAGAGACATTTCTCCATATATTTACTGGAAAATCTTGTTAATAACGAGGTATTATGCCAGAAAAGAGACATTTCTCCATATAATTACTGGAAAATCTTGTTAAAAACGAGGTAATATGCCAGAAATTAGAGATTTTTCCATATATTTACTGGAAAATCTTGTTAAAAACGAGGTAATATGCCAGAAAAGAGACATTTCTCCATATATTTACTGGAAAATCATGTTAAAAACGAGGTAATATGCCAGAAATGAGAGATTTTTCCATATATTTACTGGAAAATCTTGTTAATAACGAGGTATTATGCCAGAAAAGAGACATTTCTCCATATAATTACTGGAAAATCTTGTTAAAAACGAGGTAATATGCCAGAAATTAGAGATTTTTCCATATATTTACTGGAAAATCTTGTTAAAAACGAGGTAATATGCCAGAAAAGAGACATTTCTCCATATATTTACTGGAAAATCATGTTAAAAACGAGGTAATATGCCAGAAATGAGAGATTTTCCATATAATTACGGGAAAATCTTGATAAAAACGAGGTAATATGCCAGAAAAGATAAATTTTTCCAAATAATTACTGGAAAATCTTGTTAAAAACGAGGTAATATGCCAGAAAAGAGACATTTCTCAATATAATTACTGGAAAATCTTGTTAAAAACGAGGTAATATGCCAGAAATGAGAGATTTTTCCATATAATTACTGGAAAATCTTGATAAAAACGTGGTAATATGCCAGAAAAGAGGCATTTTTAAATATAATAACGGAAAATCATGTTAAAAACGAGGTAATATGCCAGAAAAGAGACATTTCTCCATATATTTACTGGAAAATCTTGTTAAAAACGAGGTAATATGCCAGAAAAGAGACATTTTTCCATATGATTACTGGAAAATCTTGATAAAAAGGTGGCAATATGCCAGAAAAGAGACATTTCTCCATATAATTACTGGTAAATCTTGTTAAAAACGAGGTAATATGCCAGAAATGAGAGATTTTTCCATATAATTACGGGAAAATCTTGATAAAAACGAGGTAATATGCCAGAAAAGATACATTTTTCCAAATAATTACTGGAAAATCTTGTTAAAAACGAGGTAATATGCCAGAAATGAGAGATTTTTCCATATAATTACTGGAAAATCTTGATAAAAACGAGGTAATATGCCAGAAAAGATACATTTTTCCAAATAATTACTGGAAAATCTTGTTAAAAACGAGGTAATATGCCAGAAATGAGAGATTTTTCCATAAAATTACGGGAAAATCTTGATAAAAACGAGGTAATATGCCAGAAAAGATACATTTTTCCAAATAATTACTGGAAAATCATGTTAAAAACGAGGTAATATGCCAGAAAAGAGACATTTCTCCATATATTTACTGGAAAATCTTGTTAAAAACGTGGTAATATGCCAGAAAAGAGACATTTTTCCATATAATTACTGGAAAATCTTGATAAAAACGTGTTAATATGCCAGAAAAGAGACATTTCTCCATATAATTACTGGTAAATCTTGTTAAAAACGAGGTAATATGCCAGAAATGAGAGATTTTTCCATATAATTACGTGAAAATTTTGATAAAAACGATGTAATATGCCAGAAATGAGACATTTCTCCATATATTTACTGGAAAATCTTGATAAAAACGAGGTAATATGCCAGAAATGAAAGATTTTTCCATATAATTACTGGAAAATCTTGATAAAAACGTGGTAACATGCCAGAAAAGAGGCATTTTTAAATATAATAACTGGAAAATCATGTTAAAAACGAGGTAATATGCCAGAAAAGAGACATTTTTCCATATATTTACTGGAAAATCTTGTTAAAAACGAGGTAACATGCCAGAAAAGAGACATTTTTCCATATAATTACTGGAAAATCTTGATAAAAACGTGGTAATATGCCAGAAAAGAGAAATTTCTCCATATAATTACTGGTAAATCTTGTGAAAACGTGGTAATATGCCAGAAAAGAGGCATTTTTAAATATAATAACTGGAAAATGTTGTTAAAAACGAGGTAATATGCCAGAAATGAGAGATTTCTCCATATAATTACGTGAAAATTTTGATAAAAACGATGTAATATGCCAGAAATGAGACATTTCTCCATATATTTACTGGAAAATCTTGTTAAAAACGTGGTAATATGCCAGAAATGAGAGATTTTTCCATATAATTACGTGAAAATTTTGATAAAAACGATGTAATATGCCAGAAATGAGACATTTCTCCATATATTTACTGGAAAATCTTGTTAAAAACGAGGTAATATGCCAGAAATGAGAGATTTTTCCATATAATTACTGGAAAATCTTGATGAAATCGTGGTAATATGCCAGAAAAGAGGCATTTTTAAATATAATAACTGGAAAATCATGTTAAAAACTAGGTAATATGCCAGAAAAGAGACATTTCTCCATATATTTACTGGAAAATCTTGTTAAAAACGAGGTAATATGCCAGAAAAGAGACATTTCTCCATATATTTACTGAAAAATCTTGTTAAAAACGAGGTAATATGCCAGAAATGAGAGATTTTTCCATATAATTACGGGAAAATTTTGATAAAAACGAGGTAATATGCCAGAAATGAGAGATTTTTCATTATAATTACGGGAAAATCTTGATAAAAACGAGGTAATATGCCAGAAAAGAGGCATTTTTTAATATAATAACTATAAAATCATGTTAAAAACGAGGTAATATGCCAGAAAAGAGACATTTCTCCATATAATTACTGGAAAATCTTGAAAAAAACGTTGTAATATGCCAGAAAAAAGGCATTTTTAAATATAATAACTAGATAATCATGTTAAAAACGAGGTAATATGCCAGAAAAGAGACATTTCTCCATATATTTACTGGAAAATCTTGTTAAAAACGAGGTAATATGCCAGAAATGGGAGATTTTTCCATATAATTACGTGAAAATTTTGATAAAAACGATGTTTTATGCCAGAAATGAGACATTTCTCCATATATTTACTAGAAAATCTTGTTAAAAACGAGGTAATATGCCAGAAATGAGAGATTTTTCCATATAATTACGTGAAAATTTTGATAAAAACGATGTAATATGCCAGAAATGAGACATTTTTCCATATATTTACTGGAAAATTTTGTTAAAAACGAGGTAATATGCCAGAAATGAGAGATTTTTCCATATAATTACTGGTCAATCTTGATGAAAACGTGGTAATATGCCAGAAAAGAGGAATTTTTCAATATAATAACTGGAAAATCTTGTTAAAAACGAGGTAATATGCCAGAAATGAGAGATTTTTCCATATAATTACGTGAAAATTTTGATAAAAACGATGTAATATGCCAGAAATGAGATATTTCTCCATATATTTACTGGAAAATCTTGTTAAAAACGAGGTAATATGCCAGAAATGAGAGATTTTTCCATATAATTACGTGAAAATTTTGATAAAAACGATGTAATATGCCAGAAATGAGACATTTCTCCATATATTTACTGGAAAATCTTGTTAAAAACGAGGTAATATGCCAGAAATGAGAGATTTTTCCATATAATTACTGGAAAATCTTGATGAAAACGTGGTAATATGCCAGAAAAGAGGCATTTTTAAATATAATAACTGGAAAATCATGTTAAAAACGAGGTAATATGCCAGAAAAGAGACATTTCTCCATATATTTACTGGAAGATCTTGTTAAAAACGAGGTAATATGCCAGAAAAGAGACATTTCTCCATATAATTACTGGAAAATCTTGTTAAAAACGAGGTAATATGCCAGAAATGAGAGATTTTTCCATATAATTACTGGAAAATCTTGATAAAAACGTGGTAATATGCCAGAAAAGAGGCATTTTTAAATATAATAACTGGAAAATCTTGATAAAAACGTGGTAATATGCCAGAAAAGAGGCATTTTTAAATATAAGAACTGGAAAATCATGTTAAAAACGAGGTAATATGCCAGAAAAGAGACATTTTTCCATATATTTACTGGAAAATCTTGTTAAAATCGAGGTAATATGCCAGAAAAGAGACATTTCTCCATATAATTAATGGAAAATCTTGTTAAAAACGAGGTAATATGCCAGAAATGAGAGATTTTTCAATATAATTACTGGAAAATCTTGATAAAAACGTGTTATATGCCAGAAAAGAGACATTTCTCCATATAATTACTGGTAAATCTTGTTAAAAACGAGGTAATATGCCAGAAATGAGAGATTTTTCCATATAATTACTGGAAAATCTTGATAAAAACGTGGTAATATGCCAGAAAAGAGGCATTTTTAAATATAATAACTGGAAAATCATGTTAAAAACGAGGTAATATGCCAGAAAAGAGACATTTCTCCATATATTTACTGGAAAATCTTGTTAAAAACGAGGTAATATGCCAGAAAAGAGACATTTTTCCATATAATTACTGGAAAATCTTGATAAAAACGTGGTAATATGCCAGAAAAGAGACATATCTCCATATATTTACTGGAAAATCTTGTAAAAAACGAGGTAATATGCCAGAAAAGAGACATTTTTCCATATAATTACTGGAAAATCTTGATAAAAACGAGGTAATATGCCAGAAAAGAGGCATTTTTAAATATAATAAATGGAAAATCATGTTAAAAACGAGGTAATATGCCAGAAAAGAGACATTTCTCCATATATTTACTGGAAAATCTAGTTAAAAACGAGGTAATATGCCAGAAATGAGAGATTTTTCCATATAATTACGTGAAAATTTTGATAAAAACGATGTAATATGCCAGAAATGAGACATTTCTCCATATATTTACTGGAAAATCTTGTTAAAAACGAGGTAATCTGCCAGAAATGAGAGATTTTTCCATATAATTACTGGAAAATCTTGATAAAAACGTGGTAATATGCCAGAAAAGAGGCATTTTTAAATATAATAACTGGAAAATCATGTTAAAAACGAGGTAATATGCCAGAAAAGAGACATTTCTCCATATATTTACTGGAAAATCTTGTTAAAAACGAGGTAATATGCCAGAAATGAGAGATTTTTCCATATAATTACGGGAAAATTTTGATAAAAACGAGGTAATATGCCAGAAATGAGAGATTTTTCCATATAATTACGGGAAAATCTTGATAAAAACGAGGTAATATGCCAGAAAAGATACATTTTTCCAAATAATTACTGGAAAATCTTGTTAAAAACGAGGTAATATGCCAGAAAAGAGACATTTCTCCATATAATTACTGGAAAATCTTGTTAAAAACGAGGTAATATGCCAGAAATGAGAGATTTTTCCATATAATTACTGGAAAAGCTTGATAAAAACGTGGTAATATGCCAGAAAAGAGGCATTTTTAAATATAATAACTGGAAAATCATGTTAAAAACGAGGTAATATGCCAGAAAAGAGACATTTCTCCATATATTTACTGGAAAATCTTGTTAAAAACGAGGTAATATGCCAGAAAAGAGACATTTTTCCATATAATTACTGGAAAATCTTGATAAAAACGAGGTAATATGCCAGAAAAGAGGCATTTTTAAATATAATAACTGGAAAATCATGTTAAAAACGAGGTAATATGCCAGAAAAGAGACATTTCTCCATATATTTACTGGAAAATCTTGTTAAAAACGAGGTAATATGCCAGAAATGAGAGATTTTTCCATATAACTACTGGAAAATCTTGATAAAAACGTGGTAATATGCCACAAAAGAGGCCTTTTTAAATATAATAACTGATAAATCTTGATAAAAACGTGGTAATATGCCAGAAAAGAGGCATTTTTAAATATAATAACTGGAAAATCATGTTAAAAACAAGGTAAGATGCCAGAAAAGAGACATTTCTCCATATATTTACTGGAAAATCTTGCTAAAAACGAGGTAATATGCCAGAAAAGAGACATTTCTCCATATAATTACTGGAAAATCTTGTTAAAAACGAGGTAATATGCCAGAAATGAAAGATTTTTCCATATAATTACTGGAAAATCTTGATAAAAACGTGGTAATATGCCAGAAAAGAGACATTTCTCCATATAATTACTGGTAAATCTTGTTAAAAACGAGGTAATATGCCAGAAATGAGAGATTTTTCCATATAATTACGTGAAAATTCTGATAAAAACGATGTAATATGCCAGAAATGAGACATTTCTCCATATATTTACTGGAAAATCTTGTTAAAAACGAGGTAATATGCCAGAAATGAGAGATTTTTCCATATAATTACTGGAAAATCTTGATAAAAACATGGTAATATGCCAGAAAAGAGGCATTTTTAAATATAATAACTGGAAAATCATGTTAAAAACGAGGTAATATGCCAGAAAAGAGACATTTCTCCATATATTTACTGGAAAATCTTGTTAAAAACGAAGTAATATGCCAGAAAAGAGACATTTTTCCATATAATTACTGGAAAGTCTTGATAAAAACGTGGTAATATGCCAGAAAAGAGACATTTCTCCATATATTTACTGGAAAATCTTGTTAAAAACGAGGTAATATGCCAGAAAAGAGACATTTTTCCATATAATTACTGGAAAATCTTGATAAAAACGAGGTAATATGCCAGAAAAGAGGCATTTTTAAATATAATAACTGGAAAATCATGTTAAAAACGAGGTAATATTCCAGAAAAGAGACATTTCTCCATATAATTACTGGAAAATCTTGTTAAAAACGAGGTAATATGCCAGAAATGAGAGATTTTTCCATATAATTACTGGAAAATCTTGATAAAAACGTGGTAATATGCCAGAAAAGAGGCATTTTTAAATATAATAACTGGAAAATCTTGATAAAAACGTGGTAATATGCCAGAAAAGAGGCATTTTTAAATATAATAACTGGAAAATCATGTTAAAAACGAGGTAATATGCCAGAAAAGAGACATTTCTCCATATATTTACTGGAAAATCTTGTTAAAAACGAGGTAATATGCCAGAAAAGAGACATTTCTCCATATAATTACTGGAAAATCTTGTTAAAAACGAGGTAATATGCCAGAAATGAGAGATTTTTCCATATAATTATTGGAAAATCTTGATAAACACGTGGTAATATGCCAGAAAAGAGACATTTCTCCATATAATTACTGGTAAATCTTGTTAAAAACGAGGTAATATGCCAGAAATGAGAGATTTTTCCATATAATTACGTGAAAATTTTGATAAAAACGATGTAATATGCCAGAAATAAGACATTTCTCCCTATATTTACTGGAAAATCTTGTTAAAAACGAGATAATATGCCAGAAATGAGAGATTTTTCCATATAATTACTAGAAAATCTTGATAAAAACGTGGTAATATGCCAGAAAAGAGGCATTTTCAAATATAATAACTGGAAAATCATGTTAAAAACGAGGTAATATGCCAGAAAAGAGACATTTCTCCATATATTTACTGGAAAATCTTGTTAAAAACGAGGTAATATGCCAGAAAAGAGACATTTTTCCATATAATTACTGGAAAATCTTGATAAAAAAGTGGTAATATGCCAGAAAAGAGACATTTCTCCATATATTTACTGGAAAATCTTGTTAAAAACGAGGTAATATGCCAGAAATGAGACATTTTTCCATATAATTACTGGAAAATCTTGATAAAAACGAGGTAATATGCCAGAAAAGAGGCATTTTTAAATATAATAACTGGAAAATCATGTTAAAAACGAGGTAATATTCCAGAAAAGAGACATTTCTCCATATAATTACTGGAAAATCTTGTTAAAAACGAGGTAATATGCCAGAAATGAGAGATTTTTCCATATAATTACTGGAAAATCTTGATAAAAACGTGGTAATATGCCAGAAAAGAGGCATTTTTAAATATAATAACTGGAAAATCTTGATAAAAACGTGGTAATATGCCAGAAAAGAGGCATTTTTAAATATAATAACTGGAAAATCATGTTAAAAACGAGGTAATATGCCAGAAAAGAGACATTTCTCCATATATTTACTGGAAAATCTTGTTAAAAACGAGGTAATATGCCAGAAAAGAGACATTTCTCCATATAATTACTGGAAAATCTTGCTAAAAACGAGGTAATATGCCAGAAATGAGAGATTTTGCCATATAATTACTGGAAAATCTTGATAAAAAAGTGGTAATATGCCAGAAAAGAGACATTTCTCCATATAATTACTGGTAAATCTTGTTAAAAACGAGGTAATATGCCAGAAATGAGAGATTTTTCCATATAATTACGTGAAAATTTTGATAAAAACGATGTAATATGCCAGAAATGAGACATTTCTCCATATATTTACTGGAAAATCTTGTTAAAAACGAGGTAATATGCCAGAAATGAGAGATTTTTCCATATAATTACTGGAAAATCTTGATAAAAACGTGGTAATATGCCAGAAAAGAGGCATTTTTAAATATAATAACTGGAAAATCATGTTAAAAACGAGGTAATATGCCAGAAAAGAGACATTTCTCCATATATTTACTGGAAAATCTTGTTAAAAACGAGGTATTATGCCAGAAAAGAGACATTTTTCAATATAATTACTGGAAAATCTTGATAAAAACGTGGTAATATGCCAGAAAAGAGACATTTCTCCATATATTTACTGGAAAATCTTGTTAAAAACGAGGTAATATGCCAGAAAAGAGACATTTTTCCATATAATTACTGGAAAATCTTGATAAAAACGAGGTAATATGCCAGAAAAGAGGCATTTTTAAATATAATAACTGAAAAATCATGTTAAAAACGAGGTAATATTCCAGAAAAGAGACATTTCTCCATATAATTACTGGAAAATCTTGTTAAAAACGAGGTAATATGCCAGAAATGAGAGATTTTTCCATATAATTACTGGAAAATCTTGATAAAAACGTGAATATGCCAGAAAAGAGGCATTTTTAAATATAATAACTGGAAAATCTTGATAAAAACCTGGTAATATGCCAGAAAAGAGGCATTTTTAAATATAATAACTAGAAAATCATGTTAAAAACGAGGTAATATGCCAGAAAAGAGACATTTCTCCATATATTTACTGGAAAATCTTGTTAAAAACGAGGTAATATGCCAGAAAAGAGACATTTCTCCATATAATTACTGGAAAATCTTGTTAAAAACGAGGTAATATGCCAGAAATGAGAGATTTTTCCATATAATTACTGGAAAATCTTGATAAAAACGTGGTAATATGCCAGAAAAGAGACATTTCTCCATATAATTACTGGTAAATCTTGTTAAAAACGAGGTAATATGCCAGAAATGAGAGATTTTTCCATATAATTACGTGAAAATTTTGATAAAAACGATGTAATATGCCAGAAATGAGACATTTCTCCATATATTTACTGGAAAATCTTGTTAAAAACGAGGTAATATGCCAGAAATGAGAGATTTTTCCATATAATTACTGAAAAATCTTGATAAAAACGTGGTAATATGCCAGAAAAGAGGCATTTTTAAATATGAAAATCATGTTAAAAACGAAATAATATGCCAGAAAAGAGACATTTCTCCATATAGTTATATTAGCAAGATAAGCAAGATAGATAAGAGACATTCCAATATAACGTTCCCACGTTATAAACGCAAACGTCATCTAAAAAAACATAAGTTGAATAACCTAACTTATCGCATATGAAAATGCTGATGATTAACAACGTGCCTGGTACACAGTTACACGAGCGGTTGGAAAATAAACATAATTATATTTTGTTAACGTAGCATTAATTAAAATAAGTAGAATTAAAATAAGAATTTAGTTAGTTGTAAGTTAGATTTAAAACGAGTAACAATCAAATTTGTAATAAAGAAAATAAAATTAAAAATAAATAAATTTTTTTTATATTCGCGAAGTCCTTCAACTCATAATTGGCGCAGCCGTACGGCAAAGTGAAGTGAAAGTGTGTGTAACAGTGTAAAAAAAAATAAGCGAATAAAAACTTATTTTAAAAGTGAATCCGTCACGGACATTCAACACAGTGATTTTTAATTTGAAGTGTTTGAAAGTTTACGCGACATCTCGGGCTACAGATTTTATAATCGCTCAGAAGACTAGAGGTTCCACCGCATCCACACCAGACACGCTTTGAGAACCGTTACATCCACGACTACAAACCAGGTAAGAACTTTATATATTTTTTTACCTAACTTCTTCGAACTTTAAAATAAATTCGAGGATCTGGAATTGAACCATATTAAAGTGCACTATGAGATAGGCACGCGATTTGGGAAATTCCACGGGAATAGTCTACCATTGCGCACTACTAGATAGACTCAAAAAGACAGTTACATTTTTTTTTAAAATCAGTGCAAATAAATTTGACAAAATTTTTCGTAAAGAAGAAAGTCACACTAAGAAAAAGAAAAATATTGAGTGCTATATATTAAATAGAAATATAAGCGCAATAGAAAAAACAAACCAAGAAATGGACTTGGAACAGTTAACTGCTCAACTAACTGCAATTGCCGGTCAGTTGGGTACCCTAGTTCAGAAACAAACTGAACAGGATGAGGTACTCAAATACCTCGGCCAAAAAATCGAGGAACCAAAACCTCAACATAAGGAAGAAGTCAGATCGGATCGACCGATTGCTGATATATTCCGAATCCCTGATCCCATTAAGTCGATACCTTCGTTCGACGGGAACAGAAAACAGGTTACAGCCTGGCTGAAAACAGCAGAAGAGACGTTAAGACTCTTCGAACATTTAGTTCCACCAGCTCAGTTCACAATGTATGTACAAGCTATAAAAAACAAAATAGAAGGAAAGGCTAGAGATATTTTATGCCTAGCAGGAGACCCCGAAACGTTTCAAGAAGTGAAACAAATACTTCTCGACACCCTGGGAGATAAACAAGAATTGACATACTACAAGTCCCAACTATGGGCAAATAAACAACACGAAAATATGTCAATTCATAACTTCTATACTAAGACAAAACAAATAGTCCAAAGTATAAAATCGCTAGCAAGGCAACAGGAAATCTATAACCAATCCTGGCAAGCGATCAGTACATTTATAGAAGAAGACGCACTGGCAGCATTCCTGTCCGGATTAAGTAAACCATATTTTGGCTTTGCGCAAGCAGCAAAACCTCGAAATGTAGAAGAAGCTTATGCATTCCTCTGCAAATTTAGCTGCAATGAATCCATTGCAAACAACTCAAAGAAAACGAGTCAAATAAACCAACAAAGGTTCAGTCAATCAAACCCTTACCAAAAACCAAATACCCAACCTAATTCAAATTTTCAACAACCTAAACAGTTTCAACAATTTTCGAAACAAAATTCAGTAAAAAATTTTAACATTCCAAACCCAAAACCGAAATGGCAAACAGGTGACACACCAACACCTATGGAGGTAGACCTCTCTATGAGATCGCGAAATTCGTTCAATAGAAACATGATAAATAATCATGAAACAAACGAGATTAACTCGAAAAATGATTATGATTCAGATAATCAAAACGAAGAAGATCCCTCCAGTAATTTAGAAATAAACACAAATTTTCAAGAGGAACAGGAAAGCGATACGGAAGACTAAATTTCCTTCCATATCTTATATGCGAAAGCAGACAACCAAATAGAAAAATAAAATTGTTAATAGATACAGGTGCGAACAGAAACATCATCAAACCCGGTATCACTCCAGTAAATCTATTAGAAACCCAAAATACTTCTATCAAAAATATCCTCGGAAACCACGTCGTCAATAAAAAATGTAAAGTTAATTTTCTTCACAAAAACTTACCTGATCAAATATTCTACGAGTTAGAGTTCCATAACTTCTTCGACGGAATTTTGGGCTCTCAATCAATGGCAAAACTTAATGCCAAGATTGATTACAAAAATAATGAAATTCTTCTAAATAATATTAAATTGACATTTTTACGCTACTATCCCACTGGCAATGTGTATAACCACATAGTTTCATTTGAAACAGCCAAAGAAGGCGAATGGTTCGTCCCTCAATGCGTGGCTCTAAATAGAGAAATTATAGTTCAACCAGGTGTATATAAAGCAAAAAATGGTAAAACTATAGTAAAAATCCTTACGAACGAACCAGAACCACCAAAAAAACTTCCAAGACTGAAATTGGAAGTAAACAACTTCGAAACTCTAAAACCAATCCAAATTTTTAATAATGATTCGATTAACAAAGACGACATAATAAATGCAATTCGAACAACACACCTCAATGATAACGAAAAAAATGCGCTCATTGACAAAATATACAAAAATCAATCAGTTCTGCTGAAAACAAATGAAAAATTATCAGCAACGACCATAATAAAACACAAAATCCTTACACGGGATGAAACACCCGTATATACTCGAACTTACCGATACCCACATCACTTCAAAAATGATGTGGAAGAACAAATCCAAGACATGTTAAACAGCGGCATTATTCAACATTCAAGTAGTCCTTATTCCGCACCAATTTGGGTCGTTCCCAAGAAAACAGACGCTTCTGGGATACGCAAGATAAGAGTAGTTATCGACTATCGAAAATTGAATGAGAAAACAATTGACGATAAATTTCCCATGCCTCAAATCGAGGAAATTTTAGACAACTTAGGAAAATCAACCTACTTCACTACATTAGATCTAAAATCTGGATTTCATCAGATTCAGATGGACGAGAATTCGAAAGCAAAAACAGCCTTTTCTACGGACAAGGGACACTTCGAATTCTGTAGAATGCCATTTGGCCTGAAAAACGGCCCAGCCACTTTCCAACGTGCAATGAACCACGTATTACAAGGGTTGATAGGCACAATTTGTCATGTTTATCTAGATGACATAGTCATAGTTGGTGAAAACCTGAAAAATCACCTAAACAACCTAGAGAAAGTATTCAAACGACTCTCAGAATTCAACTTGAAAATACAACTCGATAAATGTGAATTCCTGAAAAGAGAGACGGAATTCCTGGGACACGTCATCACCCAGGAAGGAGTGAAACCTAACAAAGATAAAATTCAAAAAATCCTCGACTGGCCCTTACCCAGGAATGAGAAGGAAATAAAGCAATTCTTGGGTCTATCAGGATATTACCGGCGATTCATAAGGGATTACTCAAAAATTGCCAAAAACATGACTAAATATTTAAAAAAAGAAACCATACTAAATCTAGCAGATCCAGAATACATAAAGGCATTCGAAACGTTGAAAAATACGATAGCGACAGACCAAATTCTCACCTATCCAGATTTCGATAAGCCGTTTATTTTAACAACAGACGCTTCAGATTTCGCTCTAGGAGCAGTATTATCACAGATACAGAATAATACTGAAAAACCAATTGCGTTCGCATCACGAACGCTTAACTCAACTGAAGTGAAATATGCCACAAACGAGAAAGAGGCATTAGCCATAATATGGGCGGTGAAGAAGTACCAACCGTACCTATACGGTAATAGGTTCACACTAGTAACCGATCATAAGCCTCTTACCTTCATCAAATCATCGGAAAAAAACTCCAAAATTCTAAGATGGAGACTAGAACTGGAAAACTACGATTACGACGTAGTTTACAGGGAAGGCAGAGCAAACGTCGTAGCAGATACTTTAAGCAGAATGCCGACTATAAAAAATACGACGGAATTAAACACAAACGAGTTAACAGATAGAAACACTCCACGTGAATCTGACAAAACTCAAACCGAGCGCATACAACCTTCGGACGACATCGAAACCGTTCATTCAGCAAACACGTCAGATGATCATTACATTCATTTTTCCGACAGACCCATAAACTATTACAGAAATCAACTAATATTCAGAATTACAAACATAAATGTAATTATTTCGGAAGAAATCTTCCCCGGTTTTAAGAGAATTATCATGTCGCAACAAACATTCGAAGAAACCGACATTACAGAATTCTTGAAGAAGTATCATAACGGTAAACAATCGGCGATAATGGCACCCGAAAGTTTATACGATAAAATTCAAACATCATTTAGACGGAACTTCTGTCAAAATGGTCATTTTATCTTCGTGACCAAAATAGTTGAAGACATAACAAATGAAGAAAGACAAAATAGAATAATAATAAAGGAACATGAACGGGCCCACAGAGGGACCAACGAAGTAGAAAGTCAAATAAGGCGAGCTTACTTCTTCCCACGGATGGGTAACAAAATCAGAACCCACATTAATGCGTGCAACATCTGCAACACGCATAAATACGACCGCAAGCCTTATAACATAAAAATATCCCCACGGCCAATCACGGAGAAGCCGTTAGAAAGGGTACACATCGATATTTTTATTATAAACAGGAATAATTTTCTTTCAATCATTGATTCATTCTCAAAACATCTCCAGATGATACCAATAGAGACGAAAAACATACTCGATGTAACCAACGCCTTAAACAAATATTTCACACTCTTTGGAATTCCGAACAACATAATCTCAGATCAAGAAACTACATTTCAATCCACCCAAATGAAAGAGTTCTTAAACAACCTTAACATCAGGTTGGAGTATGCTTCATCTTCCGAATCCAATGGTCAAATTGAAAAGACGCACGCTACCATAATCGAAATTTTCAATACAAATAAACATAAAATGTCAAACCCGAATACTTCAACTACCATCGAACTGGCAGTTGCCCTGTATAACAACACCGTTCATTCAGCTACTGGCTTCACGCCAAATGAAGTAATTTTCAACCAGAATAACTTCATCGACCCGAGAGAAATTCAAGAACGGGCAAAAGACATATTCAAAACAGTTAACTCTAACCTAGAAAAAGCAAGAGCAAAAATTATAAAACTGAATGATAAAAAGGAAGAACCACCAAATCTTACAGACGAACAAATAGTATATTTTAAACCAAATGTAAGATCAAAAGCGCAACCAAGAGGTATTGAGATGAAGGTTCATAACAGTAAAGATAAAACATTCCATACAAACAGGAATATTAAAAGGAACAAAAATAAGATAAAAAGATTAAAACAAATAAATAAAAAATAATTTCTTCTTTTGATTTCTTATATCATTCCAGGAAAATTTGATACAGTTTCGATTAAAATCTATTTTTGGTTCTGAAAACTTATAAAGAAAGTAAACAATTATAATTTCTAGCTGTAAGATAATAGTTTAAATTTTTAAATTGTAAAATTTAATTAAGTAAAATAGAATTAAGCATACTAGTTAGTAAGAGTAAATTACGTTTAGTCGCCCAATAATTTTCAAGAAAAAAAAATTAAATTTAAAATTTTAAAATAATTTTTCAAAGTTTGTTTTGTTTATTTTGAACAATGTATTTTTTAAAGAAATTAATTATATTAATCTTAATTCCCCAAATTTATAAAAGTCAAAAGCTAGAAATCAGAGATCTACAAGAAGATCCAATTTTATTGATTAAAATAAAAACATGTAAAATTCAAACTGGGGTCATAAAAATTCTACACCCCATAAACTTAACTAACTTAGAAATAACTATAGAATCCATTGGTAAAATTGCTATTAATAAATTAAATGACAAGCTAGAATTATACAATATAATAGAACAAAAATATAAAAAATTAATCAACAACTTCCACCAAATAAAACCAAGCTCAAGTACAAGGCACAAACGTTGGGATACCTTAGGCTCAGCATGGAAATGGCTAGCGGGAAATCCCGATGCCGAAGACCTACGCGTAATCAATGGTTCGATGAACGAACTAACCAACGCAAACAACCAACAGGTAAAGATAAATGAACAAATCAACAGAAGAATCGAGCGAATAACAAATACCGTAAATAATTCAATGAAAAACACCACCATGGCGAACAAAGTAATTTTGACAGAAATAGAGATGATAGCAACGATCATAAACATCGATACAATCAACACAATACTAGAAGACATCCAGGACGCAATAGTTAGAACAAAACTGGAACTTCCAAGCAACAAAATCCTGACAATAAAGGAAATCATCACGATTAAAGACCTCTTAACCAACCAAGGAATCAATATTACCTTACCAGATGAGGCACTTCAGTATGTGACTCCAAAAATCGCAATAAATAAAGAAACTTTACTTTATATACTTCAAGTACCCAAACTAGAGGAAGAAGAATCAACAGTTATTATGATCAAACCTTTAGTTATCAACAACACAATCATAAGGAATTATCCGCAACATCTCGTTAAATCCAAAAACAAATTATTCATCACACTGGAACACAATAGCTTCGTTCAAAAACATTCCCAAATAAAAGAATTCCAAGATAGTTGCATTAAATCATTGGTAATGGGGACTAGAAGCCAATGCAACGTCACAAAAGACCCAGAAACAACGATCCAGTACATCTCCGAAAACAAAATTCTAATAAACAATGCCAAGAACGAAATGCTATATTCAAATTGCGGACCAAGTAACCGAAAATTGACAGGAAACTTTCTAATAGATTTCTTCAATTGCTCAATAACATTTAATAATAAAAAGTTTCACGCATACGAGATAAAAAGTGAAATGCAAATAATACAAGGAGCACTACACAATGTTGAGGCAACACGAAAACTGATATCAACCCTGAATTTTGAGGAAATCAACCAAGACAATATACAGAATAGGAAACAACTGGAACATGTATACCTAAGACAAGCAAACCATCAAACCTGGATTTGGGGATTATCAGGAGGAATATCCATATCATCGGTGTGCATTTTATCATTAATAATCTACGTCGGTATCGTCAGGTGCAAACCAACGGTAACAATAAAAAATTCAGGTGGTCCATCACAAGAAGAGACAAACACCGAACATAACACGCCCCCTTCAGAGTTATTGAAGAAATACGGAATCAACCCAAAGACCGAGGACGTCCTTTTTCACCCCCGGGAGGAGTTATATTAGCAAGATAAGCAAGATAGATAAGAGACATTCCAATATAACGTTCCCACGTTATAAACGCAAACGTCATCTAAAAAAACATAAGTTGAATAACCTAACTTATCGCATATGAAAATGCTGATGATTAACAACGTGCCTGGTACACAGTTACAAGAGCGGTTGGAAAATAAACATAATTATATTTTGTTAACGTAGCATTAATTAAAATAAGTAGAATTAAAATAAGAATTTAGTTAGTTGTAAGTTAGATTTAAAACGAGTAACAATCAAATTTGTAATAAAGAAAATAAAATTAAAAATAAATAAATTTTTTTTATATTCGCGAAGTCCTTCAACTCATAATTATATATTTACTGGAAAATCTTGTTAAAAACGAGGTAATATGCCAGAAAAGATACATTTTTCCATATAATTACTGGAAAATCTTGATAAAAACGTGGTAATATGCCAGAAAAGAGACATTTCTCCATATATTTACTGGAAAATCTTGTTAAAAACGAGGTAATATGCCAGTAAATAGACATTTTTCCATATAATTACTGGAAAATCTTGATAAAAACGTGGTAATATGCCAGAAAAGAGGCATTTTTAAATATAATAACTGGAAAATCATGTTAAAAACGAGGTAATGTGCCAGAAAAGATACATTTTTCCATATAATTACTGGAAAATCTTGATAAAAACGTGGTAATATGCCAGAAAAGAGGCATTTTTAAATATAATAACTGGAAAATCATGTTAAAAACGAGGTAATATGCCAGAAAAGAGACATTTCTCCATATATTTACTGGAAAATCTTGTTAAAAACGAGGTAATATGCCAGAAAAGAGGCATTTCTCCATATAATTACTGGAAAATCTTGATAAAAACGAGGTAATATGCCAGAAAAGATACATTTTTCCAAATAATTACTGGAAAATCTTGTTAAAAACGAGGTAATATGCCAGAAAAGAGACATTTTTCCATATAATTACTGGAAAATCTTGATAAAAACGTGTTAATATGCCAGAAAAGAGACATTTCTCCATATAATTATTGGTAAATCTTGTTAAAAACGAGGTAATATGCCAGAAATGAGAAATTTTTCCATATAATTACGTGAAAATTTTGATAAAAACGATGTAATATGCCAGAAATGAGACATTTCTCCATATATTTACTGGAAAATCTTGTTAAAAACGAGGTAATATGCCAGAAATGAAAGATTTTTCCATATAATTACTGGAAAATCTTGATAAAAACGTGGTAACATGCCAGAAAAGAGGCATTTTTAAATATAATAACTGGAAAATCATGTTAAAAACGAGGTAATATGCCAGAAAAGAGACATTTCTCCATATATTTACTGGAAAATCTTGTTAAAAACGAGGTAATATGCCAGAAAAGAGACATTTTTCCATATAATTACTGGAAAATCTTGATAAAAACGTGGTAATGTGCCAGAAAAGAGAAATTTCTCCATATAATTACTGGTAAATCTTGTGAAAACGTGGTAATATGCCAGAAAAGAGGCATTTTTAAATATAATAACTGGAAAATCTTGTTAAAAACGAGGTAATATGCCAGAAATGAGAGATTTTTCCATATAATTACGTGAAAATTTTGATAAAAACGATGTAATATGCCAGAAATGAGACATTTCTCCATATATTTACTGGAAAATCTTGTTAAAAACGAGGTAATATGCCAGAAATGAGAGATTTTTCCATATAATTACGTGAAATTTTTTAAAAAAACGATGTAATATGCCAGAAATGAGACATTTCTCCATATATTTACTGGAAAATCTTGTTAAAAACGAGGTAATATGCCAGAAATGAGAGATTTTTCCATATAATTACTGGAAAATCTTGATGAAAACGTGGTAATATGCCAGAAAAGAGGCATTTTTAAATATAATAACTGGAAAATCGTGTTAAAAACGAGGTAATATGCCAGAAAAGAGACATTTCTCCATATATTTACTGGAAAATCTTGTTAAAAACGAGGTAATATGCCAGAAAAGAGACATTTCTCCATATATTTACTGAAAAATCTTGTTAAAAACGAGGTA
The DNA here is from genome assembly GCA_951394425.1 of Tipula unca. Lineage (NCBI taxonomy): Eukaryota > Metazoa > Arthropoda > Insecta > Diptera > Tipulidae > Tipula > Tipula unca. The sequence goes on from OX596381.1 coordinate 109,972,594, forward strand.
ATATGCCAGAAATGAGAGATTTTTCCATATAATTACGGGAAAATTTTGATAAAAACGAGGTAATATGCCAGAAATGAGAGATTTTTCCATATAATTACGGGAAAATCTTGATAAAAACGAGGTAATATGCCAGAAAAGTGGCATTTTTAAATATAATAACTGGAAAATCATGTTAAAAACGAGGTAATATGCCAGAAAAGAGACATTTCTCCATATAATTACTGGAAAATCTTGATAAAAACGTGGTAATATGCCAGAAAAGAGGCATTTTTAAATATAATAACTGGAAAATCATGTTAAAAACGAGGTAATATGCCAGAAAAGAGACATTTCTCCATATATTTACTGGAAAATCTTGTTAAAAACGAGGTAATATGCCAGAAATGAGAGATTTTTCCATATAATTACGTGAAAATTTTGATAAAAACGATGTTATATGCCAGAAATGAGACATTTCTCCATATATTTACTGGAAAATCTTGTTAAAAACGAGGAAATATGCCAGAAATGAGAGATTTTACCATATAATTACTGGAAAATCTTGATAAAAACGTGGTAATATGCCAGAAAAGAGGCATTTTTAAATATAATAACTGGAAAATCATGTTAAAAACGAGGTAATATGCCAGAAAAGAGACATTTCTCCATATATTTACTGGAAAATCTTGTTAAAAACGAGGTAATATGCCAGAAATGAGAGATTTTTCCATATAATTACGTGAAAATTTTGATAAAAACGATGTAATATGCCAGAAATGAGACATTTCTCCATATATTTACTGGAAAATCTTGTTAAAAACGAGGTAATATGCCAGAAAAGAGACATTTCTCCATATAATTACTGGAAAATCTTGATAAAAACGAGGTAATATGCCATAAAAGATACATTTTTCCAAATAATTACTGGAAAATCTTGTTAAAAACGAGGTAATATGCCAGAAAAGAGACATTTTTCCATATAATTACTGGAAAATCTTGATAAAAACGTGTTAATATGCCAGTGGTCGGGGGCCCAGTGGTCGGCCCCTGTGGTCGGGGGGCACTCACATGTCTCGTAAATCTAAATTGCACGAACATGTTTCCTAAGAATACCACCACAGTATCCTTTGCTTGTCGTAGGAGGCGACTAAACGGTTGGATCGCTGGGCTGACGACCCGCATCCGTAAAAAAAATCAAGTGTTTATAAAATCAACAAAAAGAAAAATGGATACCGCCAAAACAACACCGGACCCCCGCTCAAGTACCCGGATACGAGATTTAGGATCGGCACGTGGAACGTGCAATCACTTAGAAAACCAGGAGCGTTGGAGGGTCTAATCACGTGCATGAAAGAGTATCGGCTGGAACTCGTTGCTCTTCAAGAAACTCGCTGGCCTCAAAGTGGAGACCATGTGTCCCAGGGCTATACGTTGTTCTATAGTGGAGATGACCTCGGAAATCTTGGAGCTGGATTTCTACTTGGGCCGCAGGTAAAGAAGGCTGTTTTGGATTTTCAAGCAGTCAATAACCGATTGTGTATGCTTCGCCTGCGCATGAAGTTAGCCAACCTGTCGATAATTTGTGTACATGCGCCCACAGAAGTCAGCCAGCCCCAAGATAAAGACTCATTTTATAATGACTTGGACGATCTGATGGGATCTATACCCGAACACGATGTTAGAATGGTAATTGGGGACTTTAATGCTAGAGCTGGCAGAAATCAGGCCGACTTGTGTGAAAACATAGGTCCGTACTCCCGACACGAAACTGCGACCGATAATGGTGAGAGAATGATGTACTTTGCAATTGCTCATGATCTTAGAGTAGCAAGCACATTCTTCCCTCACAAACAGATACACCTAGAGACATGGACACATCCTCGCAAAACATCCCGGAGCCAAATTGACCACGTGTTAATTTCAAAAGGGCGAGCTCGGGTTGTGCAGGATGTGAGAACTTATCGGTCAGCAACCAAATACGTAGGCAGCGATCATTATTTGGTCGCTGCAAAGCTACGGTGGAAGTTTTCGTACAGGTCGGGGAACACAGCGAAACGGATGGAACGTTTCGACTGTGAAGGTCTGATAAATGAAGATCAAAAGAAACGATATCAGGATCTTGTCAGCGACAACATTGAGGGAGCTAATTACCAGTCTGACTGCGTGAACTCTGTCTGGGAGGTACTGAAAACTTCGGTTGTCAGTGCTGCTCAACAGACTTTAGGTATAGTGAAAGTCAGACCCAAGAATGATTGGTTTGATGACGAGTGTCGTCTTGCAGTTGAGCAACAAAATATAGCCCAAAATGAAGTGCAACAACGTCTCACAATCGCGAGGAAAAACAAGGCTGCTCTTGCAAGAAGGGCAGCTAAGCGGATTTGTAGACGGAAGAAGCGAGAATGGTGGAAGGCCGAGGTTCTGAAAGTACAACAACTCAGTAATGAGCGCAGTTCGCGTAATCTCTTTAAAGGAATTACTGGACTGAACCATACTTTCAGGCCTACGTCAACCGCCATTCGGGACCGGGATGGAAACCTCTGTGTCAACATCGACGCAGTACTTGACGCATGGAGTGGACACTTTACTGACCTGCTTGATGTCCATCATGCGTCACAGACTGTTGTTGAGCCACCTCTAATACAGACTGCGGAGATTTGCACTGAGGAGCCATCCCATGAGGAATTCACTAAAGCCATGCAGAGATTGAAACGAAACCGTGCACCTGGAGTGGACTGCATTAATTCGGAGCTCTTGATATTCGGAGGGGATACTTTGTTGAACTGTCTTTTCGACCTTATTCGATTAGTATGGCGAACCGAAGTTATGCCTGACGAATGGAAAGTGGCCGCGATATGCCCCATCTTCAAGAAGGGAGACCGCTTGAAGTGTGAGAATTATCGCGGTATAGCTCTCCTTTGCACAGCTTACAAGTTACTGTCATACATTGTATTGGATAGAATCACTCCTCTGGCGGAGGGCTTGGTTGGTGACTATCAAGGAGGATTTCGTCCGAATCGATCAGTCACCGATCAGGTCTTTTCGCTGCGGATGATTCTATCTAAATATTATGAGACATCCATCCCCGTACATCAGGTGTTCCTGGATTTCCGGCAGGCCTATGACTCGATCAATCGAGAGAGTCTATGGTCTGCCCTGGAATACCTAGGAATGCCAACAAAACTGGTACGACTATGTAGGATGACAGTGACGCAGTCTCAATGCTGTGTTAAAGTTGAGAACAGGCTATCGACAAGTTTTGTAGTTAACTCGGGTGTTCGGCAGGGAGATGCTCTGTCCCCGATACTCTTTAATCTCATGTTGGAGTACATCTTTCGTAAAACTGAAACACCGCAGCGTAACATCTTATATCGCCAGTCCAATCAGGTGCTTGCATATGCAGATGACATATGCGTGATTGGACTGAATAGCAACGGAGTGAAAGAAATACTTGATCCGCTTGTAGAGTTTTCAGCTTCTGTTGGACTTCAGATCAATGAGTCCAAAACAAAATACCTGATCTCAGGTTTTAGGGACAGTGGCACACCAGATTTTAGTAGTGGCCACCACACGTTTGAGGGAGTGAGGAGGTTCAAATATTTGGGTTCTCTTATCACTCACGATAATAGTGTGGGTGAGGATATTAAAGTGCGGCTGGCAGCTGGCAGTCGTTCTCTGTATCCTCTAAGGCCACTGCTAAAATCTAAACACTTATCAAGTGCCGTGAAGCTGAAGCTTTACAAAGCGTTGATCAGGCCCGTTGTTATGTTTGGATGTGAAAGTTGGGCGCTGACGGATGAATACGAGAGATGGCTCCTAACATTTGAGAGAAGAGTCATGCGTGTGATCTACGGCCCAAAACGCGAAATAGATGGTACTTACCGAGCTCTGTACAATATCGAGATCAGAGATCTGATGAAGATCCCCGATATTGTACATGAAATAAGATCTCAGCGAGTACGCTGGCTCGGTCACGTTCTGCGTGCTGATCCGGAACGAATTGTGCAGCGATCTCTGAAAGGAGAGCCACCATATGGTAGGCGCAGAGGTCGTTGCCGGCGACGATGGCTCCACGATGTAGAGAACGACTTGGCCTCTTCAGATTGTCTTAGACAGTATGAAGACCATGCTCAGGATCGAAACCGTTGGAGCCGAGTTGTTGACTCAGTAAGGGGCCAGTAATGGCCTTTAATACTGTTTATTATTATTATTATTAATATGCCAGAAAAGAGACATTTCTCCATATAATTACTGGTAAATCTTGTTAAAAACGAGGTAATATGCCAGAAATGAGAAATTTTTCCATATAATTACGTGGAAATTTTGATAAAAACGATGTAATATGCCAGAAATGAGACATTTCTCCATATATTTACTGGAAAATCTTGTTAAAAACGAGGTAATATGCCAGAAATGAAAGATTTTTCCATATAATTACTGGAAAATCTTGATAAAAACGTGGTAACATGCCAGAAAAGAGTCATTTTTAAATATAATAACTGGAAAATCATGTTAAAAACGAGGTAATATGCCAGAAAAGAGACATTTCTCCATATATTTACTGGAAAATATTGTTAAAAACGAGGTAATATGCCAGAAAAGAGACATTTTTCCATATAATTACTGGAAAATCTTGATAAAAACGTGGTAATATGCCAGAAAAGAGAAATTTCTCCATATAATTACTGGTAAATCTTGTGAAAACGTGGTAATATGCCAGAAAAGAGGCATTTTTAAATATAATAACTGGAAAATCTTGTTAAAAACGAGGTAATATGCCAGAAATGAGAGATTTTTCCATATAATTACGTGAAAATTTTGATAAAAACGATGTAATATGCCAGAAATGAGACATTTCTCCATATATTTACTGGAAAATCTTGTTAAAAACGAGGTAATATGCCAGAAATGAGAGATTTTTTCATATAATTACTGGAAAATCTTGATGAAAACGTGGTAATATGCCAGAAAAGAGGCATTTTTAAATATAATAACTGGAAAATCATGTTAAAAACGAGGTAATATGCCAGAAAAGAGACATTTCTCCATATATTTACTGGAAAATCTTGTTAAAAACGAGGTAATATGCCAGAAAAGAGACATTTCTCCATATATTTACTGAAAAATCTTGTTAAAAACGAGGTAATATGCCAGAAATGAGAGATTTTTCCATATAATTACGGGAAAATTTTGATAAAAACGAGGTAATATGCCAGAAATGAGAGATTTTTCCATATAATTACGGGAAAATCTTGATAAAAACGAGGTAATATGCCAGAAAAGAGGCATTTTTAAATATAATAACTGGAAAATCATGTTAAAAACGAGGTAATATGCCAGAAAAGAGACATTTCTCCATATAATTACTGGAAAATCTTGATAAAAACGTGGTAATATGCCAGAAAAGAGGCATTTTTAAATATAATAACTGGAAAATCATGTTAAAAACGAGGTAATATGCCAGAAAAGAGACATTTCTCCATATATTTACTTGAAAATCTTGTTAAAAACGAGGTAATATGCCAGAAATGAGAGATTTTTCCATATAATTACGTGAAAATTTTGATAAAAACGATGTTATATGCCAGAAATGAGACATTTCACCATATATTTACTGGAAAATCTTGTTAAAAACGAGGTAATATGCCAGAAATTAGAGATTTTTCCATATAATTACTGGAAAATCTTGATAAAAACGTGGTAATATGCCAGAAAAGAGGCATTTTTAAATATAATAACTGGAAAATCATGTTAAAAACGATGCCAGAAAAGAGACATTTCTCCATATATTTACTGGAAAATCTTGTTAAAAACGAGGTAATATGCCAGAAATGAGAGATTTTTCCATATAATTACGTGAAAATTTTGATAAAAACGATGTAATATGCCAGAAATGAGACATTTCTCCATATATTTACTGGAAAATCTTGTTAAAAACGAGGTAATATGCCAGAAATGAGAGATTTTTCCATATAATTACTGGAAAATCTTGATGAAAACGTGGTAATATGCCAGAAAAGAGGCATTTTTAAATATAATAACTGGAAAATCATGTTAAAAACGAGGTAATATGCCAGAAAAGAGACATTTCTCCATATATTTACTGGAAAATCTTGTTAAAAACGAGGTAATATGCCAGAAAAAAAACATTTCTCCATATATTTACTGAAAAATCTTGTTAAAAACGAGGTAATATGCCAGAAATGAGAGATTTTTCCATATAATTACGGGGAAATTTTGATTAAAACGAGGTAATATGCCAGAAATGAGAGATTTTTCCATATAATTACGGGAAAATCTTGATAAAAACGAGGTAATATGCCAGAAAAGAGGCATTTTTAAATATAATAACTGGAAAATCATGTTAAAAACGAGGTAATATGCCAGAAAAGAGACATTTCTCCATATAATTATTGGAAAATCTTGATAAAAACGTGGTAATATGCCAGAAAAGAGGCATTTTTAAATACAATAACTGGAAAATCATGTTAAAAACGAGGTAATATGCCAGAAAAGAGACATTTCTCCATATATCTACTGGAAAATCTTGTTAAAAACGAGGTAATATGCCAGAAATGAGAGATTTTTCCATATAATTACGTGAAAATTTTGATAAAAACGATGTTATATGCCAGAAATGAGACATTTCTCCATATATTTACTGGAAAATCTTGTTAAAAACGAGGTAATATGCCAGAAAAGAGACATTTTTCCATATAATTACTGGAAAATCTTGATAAAAACGTGGTAATATGCCAGAAAAGAGAAATTTCTCCATATAATTACTGGTAAATCTTGTGAAAACGTGGTAATATGCCAGAAAAGAGGCATTTTTAAATATAATAACTGGAAAATCTTGTTAAAACTGAGGTAATATGCCAGAAATGAGAGATTTTTCCATATAATTACGTGAAAATTTTGATAAAAACGATGTAATATGCCAGAAATGAGACATTTCTCCATATATTTACTGGAAAATCTTGTTAAAAACGAGGTAATATGCCAGAAATGAGAGATTTTTCCATATAATTACGTGAAAATTTTGATAAAAACGATGTAATATGCCAGAAATGAGACATTTCTCCATATATTTACTGGAAAATCTTGTTAAAAACGAGGTAATATGCCAGAAATGAGAGATTTTTCCATATAATTACTGGAAAATCTTGATGAAAACGTGGTAATATGCCAGAAAAGAGGCATTTTTAAATATAATAACTGGAAAATCATGTTAAAAACGAGGTAATATGCCAGAAAAGAGACATTTCTCCATATATTTACTGGAAAATCTTGTTAAAAACGAGGTAATATGCCAGAAAAGAGACATTTCTCCATATATTTACTGAAAAATCTTGTTAAAAACGAGGTAATATGCCAGAAATGAGAGATTTTTCCATATAATTACGGGAAAATTTTGATAAAAACGAGGTAATATGCCAGAAATGAGAGATTTTTCCATATAATTACGGGAAAATCTTGATAAAAACGAGGTAATATGCCAGAAAAGAGGCATTTTTAAATATAATAACTGGAAAATCATGTTAAAAACGAGGTAATATGCCAGAAAAGAGACATTTCTCCATATAATTACTGGAAAATCTTGATAAAAACGTGGTAATATGCCAGAAAAGAGGCATTTTTAAATATAATAACTAGAAAATCATGTTAAAAACGAGGTAATATGTCAGAAAAGAGACATTTCTCCATATATTTACTTGAAAATCTTGTTAAAAACGAGGTAATATGCCAGAAATGAGAGATTTTTCCATATAATTACGTGAAAATTTTGATAAAAACGATGTAATATGCCAGAAATGAGACATTTCTCCATATATTTACTGGAAAATCTTGTTAAAAACGAGGTAATATGCCAGAAATGGGAGATTTTTCCATATAATTACTGGAAAATCTTGATGAAAACGTGGTAATATGCCAGAAAAGAGGCATTTTTAAATATAATAACTGGAAAATCATGTTAAAAACGAGGTAATATGCCAGAAAAGAGACATTTCTCCATATATTTACTGGAAAATCTTGTTAAAAACGAGGTAATATGCCTGTTTACGCAATGCCTAAAATTATATATTTATGTACCTAAAATAAGAAACAGTCACAGACGCTTTAAACCATATACAATGTATATACATTTAGAAAACACTAAAAATACAAACTTTAGAAATCTGCATTATTTCAACCACGTCAAAATATAATGATAGAAGTAACTTGCTTTAATAACGGTGTTTTTGTACCAACTTAAAAAATATACATCTGTTTTGAGGCTTCTGTGAAAAATAAATGAATTAAAATAGTCTTATTCGAACTTTGTAATCGGCAACACAACACATAATAAATAATTGTATTTTTAGTATTTAATTGTTGGATATATAAAATTTGTGATTAATAAAAATATTCTAAAATAAAACAAACTAATTAAATAAATAAATAAAAATAAAATAAATAAATTATTAATAATTAATAAAGTGCAGTTTCACTTTAATTAGTATTCATTAAACATATATAAAGTGCAGTTTCACTAAAAATTAAAAATCTTCGGAAATTAAGTAAACGGGTTCAATCTTCGAAACTAAATTGACCCAATAGTTTACATTTTGGTCCTTCGAACCGGATATTTGAAACCACTTGCGGATAAATACAGCAATTGGACATATAATCGGTGAACGGAGCTTGTTATTCGATCCAGTTAGATCGCCTGTTTAAGACCGTAATCGTTTTCATCACATGTTCAACTTCGTGGTTCAGCATCTTAATATACATAATCCGTTATAATAAAATCCATCTACAGTGAGCTGGCAACAATATTGTTCATCTACTTAACCATCGAATCATAAATTTTCAAGTGAACATTTAATAAAATATTCAGCAATTGTGTAATCGCAGTACATTTATACTTCGATCAATACAAATATGTACCATTAGCAAAAACGCTTCATTATTGTGTATGTGATAAAATTGAACGTGTTCAACAGTATTACAAGAAAATCCTGTTATCTTATCAACTGTTAAAAAATTCAACATTGACTTCAATTTAAAACAGTCAAGTTCAACATACGTATGTCTATATACATCACATATAAACAATTCAACAGCTTTAATATATGCTGATCACAGTATCATTATTTGTTGTGCTGCTTAGTTATTAAACTGTATTATCACAATTTTCATCACCTCGTGTAAAATATCATCACGACCTTCAACATATGTTACTACGGTATTACCACGAGATTTTATACCATCATCAATTTGTAAGAAGAAACCATTCAAGATCGACTTCAATTTAAAATTGGATATCTTCAGCAATTATATACATGCAACATATAGATGATTAATCCATGCTGACTTATTGAATTATTTATAATAATAATATTCGGAACCAGTGTGGCATCATATAACCATTGGACACCTTCAAGTCAACACTACTTATTGGATTTAGTACTCATGTAAGTTAATTTATTAAAAGATAACTAATTTAAGTTGAGTATAAAAGTTTAAGTTGATTCAATTGAACGATAGTTTGATAAATTTAAGTTTAAGTTAAGATTAGTTCAGTTTATGTAAATTAAAATCATTAAAATTCAAGAATATCGTGCATTAGAATATAGTATTCGTAGTATTGAGATTTCTACGCGTTAAATCTGTAAATTGATTGTTATTTTTTCACAAAATGTCGCTTACACAACAAGATCTTGATCAACTGGATGTGCTTAAAAAGCAGCGTAGTTATTATAAGGGTCAAATCACAATCTTTAAAAGAAAATATAGCGCCGGAGATTCAACGTCAATAGGATCTTGTGAATCAATACTGCATAGAATACGTACTGTATATGAAAAATATAGCGACATTCAGTCAAAAATTGAGTTGTTGGATGCTTCTGCTCTTAATGATAGAGAATTATTTGAGGACGAGTATGGGAGCCTTGAAAGTGACATTCTAAATAATATTCACGGGATTAAAAAACAAGAAACTAATGTGTCCTTTCAAAATAGCTCTGTACTAGATATTCCAAATCCTTCTACAGCATCATTAGAAATGCGATTGCCTGAAATTAAACTTCCGACGTTTAGTGGTTTGGAGACTGATTGGTTACGTTTTCGCGATATTTTTAAAGAATTAGTTCATAAACGAAATATTGATCAAACTATAAAATTTCATTATCTAATTTCTCACATAAGTGGTGGTACTGCTTACTCATTGATAGAAGGAATACCAGTAACAGCTGAGAATTATAATCTTGCTTGGGATACTATATACAACAAATACAATAACGAGAATAGAATACAAAAGATGTACCTCAAACAACTCTACGATATTAGATCAACGGTACCAAATTCTTCCGAATCTCTGCAAGTATTTATAGACCTAGCAGTCAAGCATTATAATTCATTAAAATCATTGCAAGTCCCAGTTGAAAGTTGGAATTTACTCTTAGTACATCACTTATCAGAAAAGTTAGACAATTCTTCACGTGCAGATGTAATAAAGGGATCCAATGATCAAACTTTGCTTACATTTGACAATTTCATCAAAATATTACAAAGTCGTGTTCGCTTATTAGCAGCTCTTAAGCATTCTAGTTCATCAAATTTAATGTCGAAACCCAATTCAACTACATTTCAAAAATATAAACGGGCTTCCACATTGGTCGCGGGTGTTCAATCTTGTCTATATTGCAATGGTAATCATATGATAATTTCTTGTCCAGATTTTGGTGATATCAAGCTTACGCCTAAAATGAGATATGAATATATTAGAAGTAAAAGAATATGCACAAATTGTTTGTCCTCGTCACACAATGTTCGCACTTGCACCAGCCAAGGCTGTAATAAATGTTCGTTGAAGCATCACAGTCTTTTACATTTTAATTTTGATCGTAAACCATATACATCAGCTCATATATCTCAATCTGACAGCACAAAAAAAATTGTTGATAATAATACAAATGAATTGCCATGCTTAGAACAAACATCGGTGACAAACACAAATCCAGAGTTAACATCTGATCAACATGTAATGTTGGGTACTCTTGATGAAATCCCACATGGTAGTAGCTTATACGCCTCAAGTGACAGATGCAACTCACTAAACTTATCTTCACATAGAAGTCAAATAATGATTGGAACTGCTGTAGTTAAGGCAGTTTCTAGTAATGGTGATCATATCTTCGCACGGGTCTTACTTGATAGTGGCTCGCACTTAAATTTCATCACAGATAAAACTTGTCGTTTATTAAATTTGAAAATGCACCCCACTTCGAAACAAGTGTTTGGAATGGGCAGTAAAATTACTTCGCTAAATCGTAAGGTATTTTTATCATTAGCATCGCGAACTTCGGATCATAATATTAGTATAAAATGTTATGTAATACCAAAAATTACGGGCGATTTACCATTGATGCCCATTAATTTCAATAAAGATCTCATTCCCACTAATGTAGAACTTGCAGATCCTCATTTTAATACACCAAATCGCATCGATATTTTAATCGGAGCAGAACTATATCACGAGCTGTTTACCGGTAAATCTTTAAAGTTAATACATGAACTGCCCATGTTCTATGATAGTATCTTTGGCTACGTCGTCAGTGGGAAAACAAACATAAATCCTCCACCAAATGTATCACAACAATATGAAAATTCATTATGTTCGGTTGAAGTACTGGATTCGCAGATTAAAAAATTTTGGGAATTGGAAAACATCGTCTCTAAAACCAATTATTCGATTGAAGAAAAATTATGCGAAGACCATTTTCTAAAGAATTTCAAGCGACTACCTTCTGGAAGATATTCGGTCGCTTTACCATTAAATTCAAAAATCGTTGACCTTGGTTCTTCAAGCGAAAGTGCTCGACGACAATTCTTCAATGTTGAAAAGCGATTAAATAAGAATCCTACAATATATCAACAATACAAGGATTTTATGGCAGAGTATATTGAATTAAACCACATGGAACTTGTTGATAATCCCAACATTAATCAATGCATGTACAATCAAACCTATTATCTGCCACATCACTTCGTCCAAAAAGAATCTAGCTCAACTACGAAATTACGCGTTGTGTTTAACGCTTCAAACAAATCATCCTCGCTAATATCACTGAATGACTGTATGATGGTTGGCCCTGTGGTTCAAACCGATTTATTTTCTTTGGTACTTCGGTTTCGTAAATATAAAGTGGCATTTTCAGCTGATATAGCAAAAATGTACCGCCAAATACTATTACACGATAATCATCGAGATCTTCATCGTATTTGGTGGCGTATGTCTCAGTTTGAACCTCTTCAATGCTACAAACTTCGCACTGTTACATACGGAACTGCAAGTGCTCCTTACCTTGCGACTAGAGCTATGAATCAATTGGCCACTGACGAAACATTTTTTCCCGAAGCATCTAAAGTATTAAAAGATGATTTCTACGTTGATGACGTATTAACTGGTGCTGATAATATTCAAGACGCACTGGCATTAAAACAAAATTTGATTGAATTATTAAAACGCGGTGGCTTCGATCTCAGAAAATTTGTTTCGAATATTCCTGAGCTTGCTGATGACAGTTCAACTAATAGTCTGTCCTTAATATTAGGACTTTTGTGGAATACAAATACAGACCAATTAGAGATGTCTTTCGAAAAGCTAAATTTAAATACACCAAGGAAGACAAAAAGAAATGTACTTTCTGAAATATGTCAATTATTTGATCCACAAGGACTATGTGCACCGTTAATTTTAACGGCCAAACTTTTCATGCAAGAATTATGGACTATACCAGAGCTTAAATGGGATAATCAACTCCCAGACACATTTCTTAAAAGATGGTCAGAATTTAAAGCGCAATTAGTTCAACTCAAACAAATTTCCATTCCTCGATGCATCATATTCCATCAACATAATACCATTGAACTTCACGGTTTTGGAGATGCGAGTGAATCAGGTTTTGGATGCGTATTTTATATTAGAACGACTGATCATTTTGAAAACCATCACGTTAGCTTAGTGTGCTCTAAATCGAGAGTCGCTCCTTTAAAAAAGCAAACGATTCCTCGATTGGAATTGTGCGCAGCGTTGCTTCTAGCTCAAATCAGTCATAAACTTCTGTCAATTCTAAAAATTAACTTCGATTTCATCTATTTGTGGTGCGATTCTGAAATAACGCTGTTTCGAATAAATTCCGAACCCCATCGGTATGCAATATTTATTGCTAACAGAATCACGCAAATACAAGAATTAACTTCCATTAACTGCTGGACTTATGTTCCTACTTCTATGAATCCCGCTGATTATGTATCAAGAGGGTTATACCCCATTAATTTTGTAAATGCCACTGATTGGTGGAATGCTCCAGAGTATTTAAGTAAAGATAAATCAAAATGGACGCAAAGAAAGAAAAAATCATTAAGCTTGGATATTATTAATTTAGACCTTCGAAAAATGAATCCAGCTTGCATTACTCTCATGTCAAATAATCCTTTGGACATGACGGCTCTGTATCCCGGACATTTTTTGATTGGAGCACCTTTGACTGCAATACCTGATCCTGATGTTACCGATTTAAAATTGAATAGGTTATCAAGGTATCAAATGCTACAACAAATTTTACAACAATTTTGGAAAAGATGGCATCGCGAATATTTATCTGAGTTACAAACCCGACATAAATGGAATAACGCTTCCAAAAATTGTAAAATTAATGATTTGGTTATATTACATGATGACAATCTTCCACCCATGCATTGGCCTTTAGGAAGAATAATAGAACTACATTGCGGCACTGATAATCGAGTTCGTGTTGTTACTGTGAAAACTGCGCATTCCGTTTTTAAACGAGCTATAAATAAAATTAGTATACTACCGATTGAAACTAATGGCAATGAAATAGCAACAGACTAACATCGAATCATAATCACGTTCTAGTAATGTATATCTTGAATTTAAATGATATTAATGTGTAGTTAGTTATCTTCTTAATATGTATCCAAGAAACAATTAAATAAAGTTAATATATACATATGTATGTAATAAATAGAAAATTTTAAATATGTAAAAATAACATTGTTCAATTGAAAATGTGATATTTCAAGGTCGCGGGAATGTTTACGCAATGCCTAAAATTATATATTTATGTACCTAAAATAAGAAACAGTCACAGACGCTTTAAACCATATACAATGTATATACATTTAGAAAACACTAAAAATACAAACTTTAGAAATCTGCATTATTTCAACCACGTCAAAATATAATGATAGAAGTAACTTGCTTTAATAACGGTGTTTTTGTACCAACTTAAAAAATATACATCTGTTTTGAGGCTTCTGTGAAAAATAAATGAATTAAAATAGTCTTATTCGAACTTTGTAATCGGCAACACAACACATAATAAATAATTGTATTTTTAGTATTTAATTGTTGGATATATAAAATTTGTGATTAATAAAAATATTCTAAAATAAAACAAACTAATTAAATAAATAAATAAAAATAAAATAAATAAATTATTAATAATTAATAAAGTGCAGTTTCACTTTAATTAGTATTCATTAAACATATATAAAGTGCAGTTTCACTAAAAATTAAAAATCTTCGGAAATTAAGTAAACGGGTTCAATCTTCGAAACTAAATTGACCCAATAGTTTACAATGCCAGAAAAAAAACATTTCTCCATATATTTACTGAAAAATCTTGTTAAAAACGAGGTAATATGCCAGAAATGAGAGATTTTTCCATATAATTACGGGAAAATTTTGATTAAAACGAGGTAATATGCCAGAAATGAGAGATTTTTCCATATAATTACGGGAAAATCTTGATAAAAACGAGGTAATATGCCAGAAAAGAGGCATTTTTAAATATAATAACTGGAAAATCATGTTAAAAACGAGGTAATATGCCAGAAAAGAGACATTTCTCCATATAATTACTGGAAAATCTTGATAAAAACGTGGTAATATGCCAGAAAAGAGGCATTTTTAAATACAATAACTGGAAAATCATGTTAAAAACGAGGTAATATGCCAGAAAAGAGACATTTCTCCATATATCTACTGGAAAATTTTGTTAAAAACGAGGTAATATGCCAGAAATGAGAGATTTTTCCATATAATTACGTGAAAATTTTGATAAAAACGATGTTATATGCCAGAAATGAGACATTTCTCCATATATTTACTGGAAAATCTTGTTAAAAACGAGGTAATATGCCAGAAATGAGAGATTTTTCCATATAATTACTGGAAAATCTTGATAAAAACGTGTTAATATGCCAGAAAAGAGGCATTTTTAAATATAATAACTGGAAAATCATGTTAAAAACGAGGTAATATGCCAGAAAAGAGACATTTCTCCATATATTTACTGGAAAATCTTGTTAAAAACGAGGTAATATGCCAGAAATGAGAGATTTTTCCATATAATTACGGGAAAATTTTGATAAAAACGAGGTAATATGCCAGAAATGAGAGATTTTTCCATATAATTACGGGAAAATCTTGATAAAAACGAGGTAATATGCCAGAAAAGATACATTTTTCCAAATAATTACTGGAAAATCTTGTTAAAAACGAGGTAATATGCCAGAAAAGAGACATTTCTCCATATAATTACTGGAAAATCTTGTTAAAAACGAGGTAATATGCCAGAAATGAGAGATTTTTCCATATAATTACTGGAAAATCTTGAAAAAAACGTGGTAATATGCCAGAAAAGAGGCATTTTTAAATATAATAACTGGAAAATCATGTTAAAAACGAGGTAATATGCCAGAAAAGAGACATTTCTCCATATATTTACTGGAAAATCTTGTTAAAAACGAGGTAATATGCCAGAAAAGAGATATTTCTCCATTTAATTACTGGAAAATCTTGTTAAAAACGAGGTAATATGCCAGAAATGAGAGATTTTTCCATATAATTACTGGAAAATCTTGTTAAAAACGAGGTAATATGCCAGAAAAGAGACATTTCTCCATATATTTACTGGAAAATCTTGTTAAAAACGAGGTAATATGCCAGAAATGAGAGATTTTTCCATATAATTACGGGAAAATTTTGATAAAAACGAGGTAATATGCCAGAAATGAGAGATTTTTCCATATAATTACGGTAAAATCTTGATAAAAACGAGGTAATATGCCAGAAAAGAGGCATTTTTAAATATAATAACTGGAAAATCATGTTAAAAACGAGGTAATATGCCAGAAAAGAGACATTTCTCCATATAATTACTGGAAAATCTTGATAAAAACGTGGTAATATGCCAGAAAAAAGGCATTTTTAAATATAATAACTGGAAAATCATGTTAAAAACGAGGTAATATGCCAGAAAAGAGACATTTCTCCATATATTTACTGGAAAATCTTGTTAAAAACGAGGTAATATGCCAGAAATGAGAGATTTTTCCATATAATTACGTGAAAATTTTAATAAAAACGATGTTATATGCCAGAAATGAGACATTTCTCCATATATTTACTGGAAAATCTTGTTAAAAACGAGGTAATATGCCAGAAATGAGAGATTTTTCCATATAATTACTGGAAAATCTTGATAAAAACGTGGTAATATGCCAGAAAAGAGGCATTTTTAAATATAATAACTGGAAAATCATGTTAAAACCGAGGTAATATGCCAGAAAAGAGACATTTCTCCATATATTTACTGGAAAATCTTGTTAAAAACGAGGTAATATGCCAGAAATGAGAGATTTTTCCATATAATTACGTGAAAATTTTGATAAAAACGATGTAATATGCCAGAAATGAGATATTTCTCCATATATTTACTGGAAAATCTTGTTAAAAACGAGGTAATATGCCAGAAATGAGAGATTTTTCCATATAATTACTGGAAAATCTTGATGAAAACGTGGTAATATGCCAGAAAAGAGGCATTTTTAAATATAATAACTGGAAAATCATGTTAAAAACGAGGTAATATGCCAGAAAAGAGACATTTCTCCATATATTTACTGGAAAATCTTGTTAAAAACGAGGTAATATGCCAGAAAAAAAACATTTCTCCATATATTTACTGAAAAATCTTGTTAAAAACGAGGTAATATGCCAGAAATGAGAGATTTTTCCATATAATTACGGGAAAATTTTGATAAAAACGAGGTAATATGCCAGAAATGAGAGATTTTTCCATATAATTACGGGAAAATCTTGATAAAAACGAGGTAATATGCCAGAAAAGATACATTTTTCCAAATAATTACTGGAAAATCTTGTTAAAAACGAGGTAATATGCCAGAAAAGAGACATTTCTCCATATAATTACTGGAAAATCTTGTTAAAAACGAGGTAATATGCCAGAAATGAGAGATTTTTCCATATAATTACTGGAAAATCTTGAAAAAAACGTGGTAATATGCCAGAAAAGAGGCATTTTTAAATATAATAACTGGAAAATCATGTTAAAAACGAGGTAATATGCCAGAAAAGTGACATTTCTCCATATATTTACTGGAAAATCTTGTTAAAAACGAGGTAATATGCCAGAAAAGAGACATTTCTCCATTTAATTACTGGAAAATCTTGTTAAAAACGAGGTAATATGCCAGAAATGAGAGATTTTTCCATATAATTACTGGAAAATCTTGTTAAAAACGAGGTAATATGCCAGAAAAGAGACATTTCTCCATATATTTACTGGAAAATCTTGTTAAAAACGAGGTAATATGCCAGAAATGAGAGATTTTTCCATATAATTACGGGAAAATTTTGATAAAAACGAGGTAATATGCCAGAAATGAGAGATTTTTCCATATAATTACGGGAAAATCTTGATAAAAACGAGGTAATATGCCAGAAAAGATACATTTTTCCAAATAATTACTGGAAAATCTTGTTAAAAACGAGGTAATATGCCAGAAAAGAGACATTTCTCCATATAATTACTGGAAAATCTTGTTAAAAACGAGGTAATATGCCAGAAATGAGAGATTTTTCCATATAATTACTGGAAAATCTTGATAAAAACGTGTTAATATGCCAGAAAAGAGGCATTTTTAAATATAATAACTGGAAAATCATGTTAAAAACGAGGTAATATGCCAGAAAAGAGACATTTCTCCATATATTTACTGGAAAATCTTGTTAAAAACGAGGTAATATGCCAGAAAAGAGACATTTTTCCATATAATTACTGGGAAATCTTGATAAAAACGTGGTAATATGCCAGAAAAGAGACATTTCTCCATATAATTACTGGTAAATCTTGTTAAAAACGAGGTAATATGCCAGAAATGAGAGATTTTTCCATATAATTACGGGAAAATCTTGATAAAAACGAGGTAATATGCCAGAAAAGATACATTTTTCCAAATAATTACTGGAAAATCTTGTTAAAAACGAGGTAATATGCCAGAAATGAGAGATTTTTCCATATAATTAATGGAAAATGTTGATAAAAACGAGGTAATATGCCAGAAAAGATACATTTTTCCAAATAATAAAAACGATGTAATATGCCAGAAATGAGACATTTCTCCATATATTTACTGGAAAATCTTGTTAAAAACGAGGTAATATGCCAGAAATGAGAGATTTTTCCATATAATTACTGGAAAATCTTGATGAAAACGTGGTAATATGCCAGAAAAGAGGCATTTTTAAATATAATAACTGGAAAATCTTGTTAAAAACGAGGTAATATGCCAGAAATGAGAGATTTTTCCATATAATTACGTGAAAATTTTGATAAAAACGATGTAATATGCCAGAAATGAGACATTTCTCCATATATTTACTGGAAAATCTTGTTAAAAACGAGGTAATATGCCAGAAATGAGAGATTTTTCCATATAATTACGTGAAAATTTTGATAAGAACGATGTAATATGCCAGAAATGAGACATTTCTCCATATATTTACTGGAAAATCTTGGAAAATGAGAGATTTTTCCATATAATTACTGGGAAATCGTGATGAAAACGTGGTTGTTTGTACCAACTTTCGGGTTCCTCGATAAAATGTTAAAGACTGGTACAAACTTTGATGATTCGAAAAACTAAGAGAAAGAAAAAGAGACATTTTTCCATATAATTACTGGGAAATCTTGATAAAAACGTGGTAATATGCCAGAAAAGAGACATTTCTCCATATAATTACTGGTAAATCTTGTTAAAAACGAGGTAATATGCCAGAAATGAGAGATTTTTCCATATAATTACGGGAAAATCTTGATAAAAACGAGGTAATATGCCAGAAAAGATACATTTTTCCAAATAATTACTGGAAAATCTTGTTAAAAACGAGGTAATATGCCAGAAATGAGAGATTTTTCCATATAATTAATGGAAAATGTTGATAAAAACGAGGTAATATGCCAGAAAAGATACATTTTTCCAAATAATAAAAACGATGTAATATGCCAGAAATGAGACATTTCTCCATATATTTACTGGAAAATCTTGTTAAAAACGAGGTAATATGCCAGAAATGAGAGATTTTTCCATATAATTACTGGAAAATCTTGATGAAAACGTGGTAATATGCCAGAAAAGAGGCATTTTTAAATATAATAACTGGAAAATCTTGTTAAAAACGAGGTAATATGCCAGAAATGAGAGATTTTTCCATATAATTACGTGAAAATTTTGATAAAAACGATGTAATATGCCAGAAATGAGACATTTCTCCATATATTTACTGGAAAATCTTGTTAAAAACGAGGTAATATGCCAGAAATGAGAGATTTTTCCATATAATTACGTGAAAATTTTGATAAAAACGATGTAATATGCCAGAAATGAGACATTTCTCCATATATTTACTGGAAAATCTTGGAAAATGAGAGATTTTTCCATATAATTACTGGGAAATCGTGATGAAAACGTGGTTGTTTGTACCAACTTTCGGGTTCCTCGATAAAATGTTAAAGACTGGTACAAACTTTGATGATTCGAAAAACTTATGGATTTTTTAAGGTATGAATATGGATTATGGTAATTGGGTTTGGATAATCCTTGCTTGGTTGGTAAAATATCTACTTGAAAACTTCGTTGAATCACAGCTGATCGTGTGCTATCTCCCTAAAGTTTATTTAAATTTTTTTATAGATGTGTATACCTCGATGGTTGGTTTGTAAGAGAGATCATTATGATTTTATTTTGACTTAAGTTACAATAGTTTGACAATTATGTAGTTTTTATCACCGCCAATAGATGGTCAAGATCTATTTACTTTTAAAGCATAAAACGTACTCGATACAATTGAATTTGAGCTACTGAATTTGTTTTTACATTTATAAGGTTTTAAATCTTGCCAAATGTTAATTAAAATAAATGTCAAATAATTTGTTTTGACAGTACATACATAAAGGTTAGGAATTCAACATATTTATAATTAAATTTACATTATTAATAATTAATTAAATATTTCAGATTGGATTAATATAGATACAAACTAATAATTTAAGATAAGTATTTACAATAATTAAATTCAAAATAAGAAAATATAAACTTAAACATTTTTCTTTGATTTCAGATTTATACATATTGCAATTTAGGTATATATGAATCAATGGATCATCAACATCCCGGCCGCCTTGAATCGGATGATTCAATCTACAGGTAGTAAACATAATTTGTGAATCGGACGCTTCATGATTCCTGTTGATGTCTTCAATGTTACTACTCTGACATGATTGTCTGGTCCTGGATGTAACTCGATTATTTTACCCATCAACCATTTTGTTGGAGGTAAATTATTGTCTTTGATGAGGACAATATCGCCAATTTTGGCACTGTTCTCTCTTTTGTGCCATTTGCTTCTTTGCTGGAGATTAGTTAGGTATTCCATTGACCATCGTTTCCATAAATGCTGATTCATTTGCTGTATTAGCTTCCATCTAGCCAGTGAGGATAATTTGTTTTCACAGTGGTCTTCAGCAGGTAGTTGTGTTGTGGCGCGGCCAATCAGAAAGTGTGCCGGTGTTAAATAATCGGTGTCGTCCGCTGAGAGCACACAAATTGGTCGGGAGTTTAGCATGGATTCAATTTCAGCGAGTAATGTGGTCATCTCTTCAACGGTTAGTATGTGCCCGTCGGTTACTCTGCGTAGATGGTATTTGGCACTTTTGACTGCGGCTTCCCACAGTCCCCCGAAATGCGGTGAATTCGGTGGAATAAATTTGAATATTATTTGATTTGTTAATAAAAAATGTGAAAATTTATTAACGTTATCTTTTAGAAATTTAAATAGTTCATTTAAATGGTTTCGAGCGCCGATGAAATTTGTCCCGTTGTCACTGATTATTTCTTTGCATATTCCTCTGCGTGCTATGAATCGTCGTAATGCTGCTATGTAAGCATCTGAAGTAAGATCGAAAACTAGTTCGATATGAACAGCCTTGGTAGATAAACAAACAAATATGCAGATGTAAACCTTATAAGTTTTCTGACCTCTTCCTCTAGCCAGATGAATTTGAAATGGCCCTGCATAATCCACCCCAACTTTATAAAACGGACGAATCAGCTCCACACGGGTGCCAGGTAAATCGCCCATGATTTGATTTAGTGTTTTGGCGTTGTGCTTCACGCATTTTACGCAGTTGCGAACTATTTTTCTTATTAGATTTCTGCCTCCCACGATCCAATATCTAGTTCGAAGTGTTGCCATCATTAGGGTTGGTCCTGCATGTAGATAACGCAAGTGGTGGTCTCGGACAATCAACTCAGTTAATTCATCTCTGGATTGCAATATCAATGGGTGCTTGATATCGTAGGTGATTGATGCATTTGCTATTCTGCCTCCAACTCGAAGTAAGCCATCTTTGTCGAGAAATGGTTTAAGGTAAACAAGTTTACTTGATGTTGGAAGTTCTTTATTCGCAGCAAGTAGTTTGATTTCTAGTTCAAAGTGTTTTGATTGGGTATACTTGATCAACAGATGCTGTGGTTTTCTTAGTTCTGGACTGGTAAGGTAAGGTAATAATGATAGTTTGGGAATTTTATTGGTTTTTATATTGATAAATCGAAAAACATAAGCTAGGATTCGAACAATTTTATGATAGTTTGATATTTGTTTTATTAAGTTATCTATTATATTGGTGCGTGGTATTTGTATATTTAGTGCTTGTGGACGCATCTCTTCGATTGTATTTTGATTATTCTGCTTGGTGTTTGGCCATTCACTTCGATTTGCTAGCCATGGTGGACCCTTCCACCATAAATTTAAATTTCGCAATTGATCTGGTGCTATTCCCCTAGATGCGCAGTCTGCTGGATTGTCCTGGGATTCTACGTGCCTCCATTGAGATCTATTCATTGTGGTAAGTATCTCACCTGTTCGATTTCCAACAAAAGTGTTCCATTTTGAAGGATGTGTAGAGAGCCAGTCCAATACTATCGTGGAGTCGGTCCAAGCAGTAATTCTCGAAATGTCCATTTTTAAGCCCTCTTTAACCTTCACGAGCAATCTTGATAGAAGAGTTGCACCACACAACTCTAACCTTGGTATTGAGATTTGCTTGACTGGTGCGACTTTGGTTTTTGCTGATATCAGCCGAATTTTGGATTTACCATTGTCCGTTGTAACTTCCACATACACGACCGCCGAATAGGCTTGCTTAGAAGCATCTGAGAAGCCATGTAACGCGACTTTCCCCGATTTGGTTGTGTTAATATAACGATCTAATTCGATTTCCTTTATTTTGGGTAGAGCATTACGTATATTTGCCCATTCTGCGGATAAGTAAGGAGGTAGCTGATCATCCCAATTTAAATTTTCGATCCATAGCTTTTGAAAGAATATTTTTATTTTAATGGTAACTGGGGCGAGCCATCCAAGAGGATCAAACAATCGGCTTGCCTCAGATAGAATTCCTCGTTTGGTTATGTTTGGTACTTTACATAAATTTACTTGAAACTGGAAGCAATCCTTATCCGGGTTCCAATACAAACCTAGCACTTTGATGGATGTAGCTGGTTCTATCTCAAGTGTGTTGTTTATATGATTTGGTGTTTGGTTTGCGAATATCTCTCTCTTATTGGATAGCCATTTTCTTAGATTAAATCCGGATGTTGATAATATTTTAGAGATTTCTTCCTTGAGCTGCGTTGCTTCCACTTCTGAGTCGGCCCCGGTCATTAGATCGTCAACATACATATTGTTTTTTATTTGGAAAACTGCATTGCTGAGTGTTTCTTCAAATTTTACAGTTGATTCATTAATCGCACGAGTTGCTAGGTAATTTCCGCTGGCTGTACCATAGGTCACGGTCTGCAATTCGTAGGTCGTAAATGGTACATCTGGAGAATCTCTCCACAATATTCTCTGATATTTAGTATCTTCTTTGGCGACTAAGACTTGTCGAAACATTTTTTCAACATCTGCTGTTAACGCTACCTTATATTTTCGGAATCGTAATAATATATCGTACAGTGTCGATTGCACTGTTGGGCCTACTGCAAGACAATCGTTTAAGGATTTTCCGGTATTGGTTTTTGTGGAACCATCAAACACAACTCGAAGTTTGGTCGTACTACTGGAACTTTTTATGACTCCGTGGTGAGGTAAGTAGTACCCGTTGGTCATCTCATCATCTTTTGTAAGTGGCTTCATATGGTTGAGTTGTATGTATTCTGCCATGAAGTCTTTATACATTTCAGCAAATTCCTTGTCTTTGGTAAATCTGCGTTTCATTGAATACATTCGTTGAACAGCTGCTCTGTATGAATCGCCTAATGATTGTGGTGAAAGTTTAAATGGTAGACGTACTTTAAATCGGCCTGCAACGTCTGCTACGGTGTTTTGTGTAAAATGGTTTTCACAAAATTCTTCTTCTTTGGTTGGTTGGTTCACTAAAATATCCATTGATTCAATCTCCCAGAATTTCTGTAATTGGTGATTTAAGCTGTCTTCAGGGTTGTTCAATGTAACTGTCATTGATTGTATTTCTTGCCTATTCTCTGTTCTTCCTGCAACGATCCAGCCCAATTTAGTTCTTTGTATTATTAATTTGCTGCTTGTGGTTAATTTGCCTTCTAAAAGTAAATCAAAGAATATTTCGGCGCCAAAGATCATATCTATTTGTAATCCCTTGTGAAAATCAGGGTCAGCTAGGTCAAGATGATTGAAATCTTCAATATTGAAATATTGGATGCTAGATGGTTTTACTGTTAGCCTTGGGAATACAAATGCTTCAATGTGAATTTTTGTCTCGGTCTTGTTGGTTGGTGAAACTATTAATGAAACGGATCCTTTTGTATATCCAGTCACAGTACCTCCAATGCCAGCTATGGCAAGTTTAGCAGAGCTTCTTTTTAAATGAAGTCTTTGTGCACAGCTCTCTGTTATGAATGAGCACTGGGATCCGGAGTCAAGTAATACGCGACACTGTTGGAATTGGTTGCTTCCATCACGTACGCTTACTATTGCGGTTGGTAAAATGGAGCATTTGGATTGACTAGCTGTGGTAAGGTTTGTAATACTGTCTTCATTTTGCTGCGCATTGTGAACCTTGATTTCAGACGCTGGCTTCTGTGATGGTGTTATTTGTGACTCATCATGGAGTAAGGTGTGGTGTTTCCTGTTGCATTGCCTGCACCTAAATTTAGATTTACAGATGTAGATATTGTGATTATCATTTAAACAATTAAAACAACGCCTTTCTTTTATTAATAATGCTTTTCTATTTTCCACTGAAATTTCCTTAAATTTTGGACATTCGAACAATCTATGCTGTTCTTCTGGACATAATGAACATGTTGGGCTTTCACTATCTAAAACAACATGGCTTTTAATGGGTGGTCTTGTTGAACGCTGGGTTTGTTTGTTGGTAGCTCCTTTGAATGATTCAAGCGCATCAATCCTTTTAGCCAGGAAGTCAGAGAATTGCTTCATTGTTGGTAGTTCGTAATCTGTCGAGGCTTGAGACCACAAACTATTAGTTTCCTCGTCTAACTTGTTAATCATGGTATAAATTAACCAATGGTCCCTGGATTCAGCGCCTTCTCCTAATGCCTTTAGTCCCCGTAATATTTCATCTGATGTGTCGTATAATCGTCGCACATTCGCGCTATTTGGTGTTGTGACAGATGGCTGGAGCATAAAATGTTTAATGAATGCTTGAATGGTGTGCTTTTTTCGATCGTATCGACTTCGTAATTTCTGCAATGCCTCTATATAATTGGCATCGGTTATACTAAAGTGTTTTAGTAAGCCAGCAGCTTCACCTCGCAGAGTTCCTTTCAGATATTGTAGCTTTTGTGCCGGTGATAACCGGTTGTTATCATGAATCGTCGAACTAAATAGATCATAATATGACTGCCATTCTGTGTAGTCACCGGAGAATAGTTGTATATTGATTTTTGGTAATTTAACCTCTGTGTGGGTTTCGTTTAGAGAAAAATTTGCTATTGTATCATTTGGTGACATTGATGTCTCTGATTTGGCTCTAAGGGCTAAATTCAAGCCTGATACTGCCTTATAGTAGTTCTCTTCAAATTCTTCGTATAATTCCTCCTCGTTGTCTAAAGCTACGATCTTGTCCTCTATGTCCATAAACTCGGTGCGATAGCGTTCTACGTTTGATAGTCTAACCTTTATATCTTCTATATTAGTTGTACCTGTTATTTCACGTATATATTTAAGCAGCTTGGTCATGTTTCCCTTTATGTACGCGCGACGTTTTTTCAAAGCTGGTAATTCCACCATTTTGTTTTAAAGTAATATGTATTTCACTATTAGGTACACTTTTATAAGTCTTTTACTAATATATTCACTCAACACACCACGTTTGTATATTTTGAAATTTTATTTATTTTAATGCTTATTAACGTTTATAAATAAATTAATAATAAATTATTGGGTTTTACGAGACGCCTTTTATTTTATTTAATGAATAGAATCAATTTATACTTGCGGTTTTGGTTGGTTGATGGTAATTTAATCCTTGTGGTTAAATCACAAGTTTCCTTTCCATGCGGTTTGTTGGTAAAATCTCGTAGCTTCGGCTGTTGTGTTTTAATTTTATTTCCAAATTAATTGGTATATTTTATAATAGGATCCGTAGGCTCGGATCCGGCTCGAAGGACCAGAAGTGTTTGTACCAACTTTCGGGTTCCTCGATAAAATGTTAAAGACTGGTACAAACTTTGATGATTCGAAAAACTTATGGATTTTTTAAGGTATAAATATGGATTATGGTAATTGGGTTTGGATAATCCTTGCTTGGTTGGTAAAATATCTACTTGAAAACTTCGTTGAATCACAGCTGATCGTGTGCTATCTCCGTAAAGTTTATTTAAATTTTTTTATAGATGTGTATACCTCGATGGTTGGTTTGTAAGAGAGATCATTATGATTTTATTTTGACTTAAGTTACAATAGTTTGACAATTATGTAGTTTTTATCACCGCCAATAGATGGTCAAGATCTATTTACTTTTAAAGCATAAAACGTACTCGATACAATTGAATTTGAGCTACTGAATTTGTTTTTACATTTATAAGGTTTTAAATCTTGCCAAATGTTAATTAAAATAAATGTCAAATAATTTGTTTTGACAGTACATACATAAAGGTTAGGAATTCAACATATTTATAATTAAATTTACATTATTAATAATTAATTAAATATTTCAGATTGGATTAATATAGATACAAACTAATAATTTAAGATAAGTATTTACAATAATTAAATTCAAAATAAGAAAATATAAACTTAAACATTTTTCTTTGATTTCAGATTTATACATATTGCAATTTAGGTATATATGAATCAATGGATCATCAACAGTGGTAATATGCCAGAAAAGAGGCATTTTTAAATATAATAACTGGAAAATCTTGTTAAAAACGAGTTAATATGCCAGAAATGAGAGATTTTTCCATATAATTACGTGAAAATTTTGATAAAAACGATGTAATATGCCAGAAATGAGACATTTCTCCATATATTTACTGGAAAATCTTGTTTAAAACGAGGTAATATGCCAGAAATGAGAGATTTTTCCATATAATTACGTGAAAATTTTGATAAAAACGATGTAATATGCCAGAAATGAGACATTTCTCCATATATTTACTGGAAAATCTTGTTAAAAACGAGGTAATATGCCAGAAATGAGAGATTTTTCCATATAATTACTGGAAAATCTTGATGAAAACGTGGTAATATGCCAGAAAAGAGGCATTTTTAAATATAATAACTGGAAAATCATGTTAAAAACGAGGTAATATGCCAGAAAAGAGACATTTCTCCATATATTTACTGGAAAATCTTGTTAAAAACGAGGTAATATGCCAGAAAAGAGACATTTCTCCATATATTTACTGAAAAATCTTGTTAAAAACGAGGTAATATGCCAGAAATGAGAGATTTTTCCATATAATTACGGGAAAATTTTGATAAAAACGAGGTAATATGCCAGAAATGAGAGATTTTTCCATATAATTACGGGAAAATCTTGATAAAAACGAGGTAATATGCCAGAAAAGAGGCATTTTTAAATATAATAACTGGAAAATCATGTTAAAAACGAGGGCCAGAAAAGAGACATTTCTCCATATAATTACTGGAAAATCTTGATAAAAACGTGGTAATATGCCAGAAAAGAGGCATTTTTAAATATAATAACTGGAAAATCATGTTAGAAACGAGGTAATATGCCAGAAAAGAGACATTTCTCCATATATTTACTGGAAAATCTTGTAAGATTGTGTATCTTGTTTTAACAATGTCGCCCGGTCCGGACTTCCCATAACAACAATAAATGAAATGCACTATTGAATTAAATTATTTATTTATTTTCACGTTTTAAGTTTTTTTGATTATTGTAATTTATTTATTTTATTTATTGTTAATGTCTAATTTTATTATAACTATATAAATGTTTTTTTATTCAAGTCAATTAATTTTATTAATTGTTAATTTCTAATTTGATTATAATTATATAAATGTTTTTATTTTAAATCAATTAATTTTATTATTTATTGTTGCACCACCACTACCACATTTTTACTTGCACACAAAATTGTTGAGAGGTTCGAATCTTTTTTGTTCGAGAGTTAAAATCGCAATGGACGGTAATATTGTATTTTTGTTTTGTTGTGTGATGACGTCGCCTTCGTCTTCGTTTTGTGAAGAGGGAACACATGCGCCGGCGACGGTCGACATTGCACTTATGTAGTGCAGTGGATATTTATTGCATCACCGAACATTGTTAGTTCGTGGTGATGTTGGTTGGATGGCGATGGTTTTACTATAAATGTTTTATAGTAATGGTTCGGTTATTGGATAGTGTTGGTTGGATAGTTTGATATGTGATGGGGTTAGTGAACGCTTAATTCAAATAAGTTGGATTATATTTGAATTTCACTAATTATTTTGTTTGTGGCAGAATCGAATATCGGTGAGTCGAATATTCGAGCTGCTACAGTACCCCCTCTCCAGATGAGAAACCATGGGTTTTGAGACGTTATACGTTGAACCGGACGGTTTTAAATCGTTTGCTGGCTGATATTTGATCAGCTGTGTTGAGAATACCGTACGCCGGTTTCAATCTGTCGATGGAGATTGAGTGATGCTTGTCTTTGATTGAGACAATGAATTGCTTGCGTAAGCGGCGTATAACTTTGTATGGCCCATCGTATGGAGATTGTAATCCAGTTCGAACCTTATCAACCCGGACAAAGACGTAATCGCAATTGTTGAGCGATTTTGGAACGAATATGTTGTTTTCGTTCGTTGGTCTTGTTGCCGTGGGGATAATATTTTGCATGGTGGTGCGGAGTTGGTCGATGACTGTGTCGGTTGTGGATGGAGACGGTAGAGGATGTTCGATGAAGAACTCACCGGGTAGCTTGATGGTTTGACCGTAAACCATTTCAGCTGGTGAGCACTTCAGATCTTCTTTAACCGTTGCTCGAATACCAAGTAGAACGATTGGTACTTCGGAGCTCCAGTGAATTGTGTTGCCTCGGGCCTTGAGAGCAGCTTTGAGCTGGCGGTGGAAGCGTTCGACCATGCCATTGGCTTGCGGATGGTAAGCCGTTGTACGTATACGATGCGAGCCGAGGAGTTTCGTTAACTCCGAGAAAAGCTTCGACTCGAATTGGGTTCCTTGATCAGTGGTGATGTCAAGTGGAACGCCAAATCGTGATACGTAGTTCTGTACGAATGTGGTGGCAATGGTTGCTGCAGACATGTCGCTCATGCAGTACGCTTCTGGCCATCGAGTGAAACGATCGACACAGGTGAGTAAATATGAGTATCCATTGGATGGAGGAAGTGGTCCTACGACATCCAGATGAATGTGCTCGAATCGACCAGGTGGAATTGCGAATTGTCCAAGAGGCGATTTTGTGTGTCGCTGGACTTTCGATTTTTGGCAGGATAAACAGGATTGTGCCCAATGGGTCACGTCTTTGTTTATGCTTGGCCAAAAGTATCGAGCAGTAATCAATTTACGAGTAGCGCGGACACCAGGATGTGAGATACCGTGTAGTGTGTCGAAGATGGTTCGACGTAGTTGCTCTGCGATGTACGGGCGATTTGCACCCGTAGATGTTTCGCAGTAGATTTCTAGGCCAGGTAGTGTGAAAAGCTCCAGTTTCAGTGATGAACTGGCGTGACAAGCAGAACCAGAAAGTAAATTCTGAAGTTCCAAGTCTGCTTTTTGCGCTTGTGCGATCTTGTTGCAGTCGAAGTGAGTCTCGACTGTGGCCGTTTCGTTTGATGTTGTGCGCGAAAGTGTATCCGCGACAACGTTTTCGGTACCTTGAACATGCTGGATGTCCGTGGTAAATTGACTAATATAATCCAAGTGGCGTGCTTGCCTTGGATTGCGTTCAGTTTTAGACTGAATTGCTCGAGTGAGAGGCTTGTGGTCGGTGTAAATTGTGAAGTCCCGACCCTCGACAAAATATCTGAAGTGTTTGATTGCTAGATATATTGCGAGTAATTCCCGATCGAATGCAGAGTATTTCTTTTCGGCATCCGAGAGCTTCTTTGAGAAGAATCCCAGGGGCTCCCAACACTTGTCGTTGTACTGTTGCATGACTGCTCCGACAGCAGTGTTTGATGCATCAGTAGTTATGCTGAGCTTTGAGTCGCTCAGTGGATGAGACAAGAGTGTTGTGCGTGCCAATTCAGCCTTGAGTGACGTGAATGCGTGTTGACATTCGTCAGGCCAAGAGAAGTTCTTGGCGGTTTTGGGCTTACGTAGTAGTACTGCCAGTTGGCTGTGAATTGGGTTGAGTATTTCAGCGAGCTTTGGTATGAATCGGTGGTAGTATGTCAACATGCCGATGAATCGCTGAATACTTTTGATTGATGTTGGAGCTGGAAATTCTTTAATGGCATTGATTCGTTCTTGTGAAGGAAGGATGCCATTAGCGGTAATCTTGTGGCTGAGGAAATCAAGAGTGGATGCGCCGAAGACGCATTTTGAGCTCTTGATGTGTACATCAAACTCGACAAGTCGTTGGAATAGTGTTTCCAGATGGAGTTTGTGTTGCTCCTCAGTTTGAGATGCCACAAGAATGTCGTCTATGTAGACGAAAACGAAGTCGAGATCTCGAACGACTTCGTTCATGAAGCGCTGAAACGTTTGTGCGGCATTGCGTAATCCAAATGGCATTCGGGTGTATTCGAAGAGGCCAAATGGTGTGGTGATTGCCGTTTTGAAAACGTCTTCAGGTGCCACGGGAATGTGGTGATAACCTCTGATGAGATCAAGTTTGGAGAAAACTTTGCAGCCATGCAAGTGCATGGTGAAGTTTTGAATGTGGGGTATCGGGTAGCGATCCGGTATCGTAACCGTGTTTAAACGTCGATAGTCCCCACATGGCCTCCAGTCTTGATCTTTCTTCTTGACCATGTGTAATGGACAAGAAACGGAAGATGTCGATGTTCGACAAATCCCTAATTCCACCATGTGTTGAAGTGACGCAGCTTTGTGACGCACCGAATCTAGTCTGCGTGGTCTCGACACGGGCAGATGGCCTTCTGTGACGATGTGATGTACCACGTTGTGTCGGACTGGCATTTTGTAGTTCGGCTCTGCTGTAAGTAGTGGGTACTTTTTGAGCAGAGTGCCGTAGCCGTTGTCGATGTTGAAATGGATCGGTGTTGGTGTGTTAACACGAACCATTGTGGCGTTTATTGACAGCTTTGTAGCTGGGTCAATCAGCCGTTTGTGTTTGACATCGACAAGAAGTCCGAATTTGCTTAGAAAATCGGCGCCAATGATCGGACGGTTCACTGCAGCTAGTATGAAAGCGTGCGTGAAGGTTCGTTTGAGTCCGATATCCACGTTAAGCAATTTTGTGCCGTACGTGTGGATGATTGAACCATTGGCAGCCGATAAGACTAGATTTGAATTTCGATTAGCTAATGTGTAATTCATTTTGAAATTCATTGCTGGAATAACCGAAAGGTCAGCGCCAGTGTCGACTAAGTAGGTGAGTTTGTTGTGTTTATCGTACACAAACAAACGTGACGTATATGGTGTGTTTGTGGTCAGGGGAGGCATGTTGCTCTCAACCCGTGACTCTAACAGTTTTTTTGGTTGTCAATGTCCATCTTTACGGCGGCCGCGTACGTCGATGGTTGCGACGTGGTGAAATTGCACGGTGGCGTGCATTTTCTGGCGGCTCTACCAAACTTTGTGTTGAACCAGCATTTACCATGTTGGTATATGTTGTTGCTGGGACTGCGGGTTCGATTGCGTGAGGGAGCTCGTCGTCCACGCGAACGGCTTCGACCTCTGAGTAACCCGTCGAGTCTGGACTCGATTCTCGACAGTCTTTGTTCGAGTGTGTTTGGTGGTTGTGTTGAACGGGGAGTTCTGTCTCCACTGCGTTCACGTGATTGCCGGTATGGATTATTGATTTGACTGACGCTTTGAGATGTGATGTTTATGACATCATACATCTTGTCGGCTATCTTGGCTAACGTTTGTGTCGTGGAGGATTCGGGCTGTGCTACCAGCGCTATGCGAATCAACTCCGGCATTTTACGTATCCACAAAGATTTAATGATATTTTCATTAAAACTGTTGTTAGCTAGTGTGTGTATGTGCCGTAAAGCGTCAGATGGTTTTTGGTCGCCTAATTGCTGGCCTGAAAGCAATTGTTCCAGCTGACGTTCGCCCGATGGTGCTAGTCGTTCTAGCAGCGTTTGCTTTAATGTGTTGTATTGGTTGGTTGTCGGCGGATTGAGGAGGAGATCCGAGATCACATCGCACGTTTCTGGTTGCAAGGCTGATAATGTTTGCAGGTACTTTGTTTTATCAGCTGTTATACCTTGCAGTCCGAATTGTATTTCGGCGAGCTGAAACCATGTGTTTGCTCTTTGTGGCCAGAAAGGTTGTATTGTTATTCGCTGATGTGATGCCGCGATCTCTATTTTTGGACCTTGTTGATCTTGTTCATCGTCCGACATTTTTGCACAAACCAATAAAACAAATCAAAATACAACAATACAATATTTTAAAGCGGAATGGTTACCGTGTAAAAAAATTAGTTGACCAAAAATGAAAAATTAAGCGGAATGGTTACCGTGTAGTGAATGGTTTGAAGGCCGGGATGCTCCTTCTTTTTAACGCCCGATGCGAGATACCCCCGAATATGGAGTTCCTTGCGTCCTACCTTATATTGGGGGGGCTCGTTGAAATTTACAATAGGCAGCGAGATTCGACCGGGGTGTGAGAATATTTTGGATGGGTGGCAATGTGGTGATGAAAATTATATATAAAAAAATGTACAATGAAAATGATTTACGTTACTTTGCAAAAATAAAAATTGATTCTACGTTAAGTTTATATACGAAAAAAAATGATTGAATTAAAAAAATATTGCAAAAAAAAATAATACTTTTAATACAAGAAAAAAAATTTTACTTAAAAAAAACTTGTTACCGGTTATTTTGTTGTTGTTTCTGCTGCTGCTGCTGGTTGTCGTTGCGGTGAGGGTCGTTCGCTTCACCGTTGTATCGTCCCTCGGTGTCCCGCGTTGCGGTGAGGGTGGATCGCTTCACCGTGTCCCGCGTCGCATGAAATTATCAGCGTGGTGTTCGCTGCGATGTGTTTTGTTGCCCACGCGGTTGCGTGTATAATTCTTAATGCAGTAAAAACTGCCGTCGTTGGTCACCAATTGTAAGATTGTGTATCTTGTTTTAACAATGTCGCCCGGTCCGGACTTCCCATAACAACAATAAATGAAATGCACTATTGAATTAAATTATTTATTTATTTTCACGTTTTAAGTTTTTTTGATTATTGTAATTTATTTATTTTATTTATTATTAATGTCTAATTTTATTATAACTATATAAATGTTTTTTTATTCAAGTCAATTAATTTTATTAATTGTTAATTTCTAATTTGATTATAATTATATAAATGTTTTTATTTTAAATCAATTAATTTTATTATTTATTGTTGCACCACCACTACCACATTTTTACTTGCACACAAAATTGTTGAGAGGTTCGAATCTTTTTTGTTCGAGAGTTAAAATCGCAATGGACGGTAATATTGTATTTTTGTTTTGTTGTGTGATGACGTCGCCTTCGTCTTCGTTTTGTGAAGAGGGAACACATGCGCCGGCGACGGTCGACATTGCACTTATGTAGTGCAGTGGATATTTATTGCATCACCGAACATTGTTAGTTCGTGGTGATGTTGGTTAGATGGCGATGGTTTTACTATAAATGTTTTATAGTAATGGTTCGGTTATTGGATAGTGTTGGTTGGATAGTTTGATATGTGATGGGGTTAGTGAACGCTTAATTCAAATAAGTTGGATTATATTTGAATTTCACTAATTATTTTGTTTGTGGCAGAATCGAATATCGGTGAGTCGAATATTCGAGCTGCTACAATCTTGTTAAAAACGAGGTAATATGCCAGAAATGAGAGATTTTTCCATATAATTACGTGAAAATATTGATAAAAACGATGTTATATGCCAGAAATGAGACATTTCTCCATATATTTACTGGAAAATCTTGTTAAAAACGAGGTAATATGCCAGAAATGAGAGATTTTTCCATATAATTACTGGAAAATCTTGATAAAAACGTGGTAATATGCCAGAAAAGAGGCATTTTTAAATATAATAACTGGAAAATCTTGTTAAAAACGAGGTAATATGCCAGAAAAGAGACATTTCTCCATATATTTACTGGAAAATCTTGTTAAAAACGAGGTAATATGCCAGAAATGAGAGATTTTTCCATATAATTACGGGAAAATTTTGATAAAAACGA
Organism: Tipula unca; assembly: GCA_951394425.1. Lineage (NCBI taxonomy): Eukaryota > Metazoa > Arthropoda > Insecta > Diptera > Tipulidae > Tipula > Tipula unca. The sequence goes on from OX596381.1 coordinate 110,006,801, forward strand.
GGTAATATGCCAGAAATGAGAGATTTTTCCATATAATTACTGGAAAATCTTGTTAAAAACGAGGTAATATGCCAGAAAAGAGACATTTCTCCATATATTTACTGGAAAATCTTGTTAAAAACGAGGTAATATGCCAGAAATGAGAGATTTTTCCATATAATAACGGAAAAATCTTGATAAAAACGAGGTAATATGCCAGAAAAGATACATTTTTCCAAATAATTACTGGAAAATCTTGTTAAAAACGAGGTAATATGCCAGAAAAGAGACATTTCTCCATATAATTACTGGAAAATCTTGTTAAAAACGAGGTAATATGCCAGAAATGAGAGATTTTTCCATATAATTACTGGAAAATCTTGTTAAAAACGAGGTAATATGCCAGAAAAGAGACATTTCTCCATATATTTACTGGAAAATCTTGTTAAAAACGAGGTAATATGCCAGAAATGAGAGATTTTTCCATATAATTACGGGAAAATTTTGATAAAAACGAGGTAATATGCCAGAAATGAGAGATTTTTCCATATAATTACGGGAAAATCTTGATAAAAACGAGGTAATATGCCAGAAAAGATACATTTTTCCAAATAATTACTGGAAAATCTTGTTAAAAACGAGGTAATATGCCAGAAAAGAGACATTTCTCCATATAATTATTGGAAAATCTTGTTAAAAACGAGGTAATATGCCAGAAATGAGAGATTTTTCCACATAATTACTGGAAAATCTTGATAAAAACGTGGTAATATGCCAGAAAAGAGGAATTTTTAAATATAATAACTGGAAAATCATGTTAAAAACGAGGTAATATGCCAGAAAAGAGACATTTCTCCATATATTTACTGGAAAATCTTGTTTAAAACGAGGTAATATGCCAGAAAAGAGACATTTTTCCATATAATTACTGGGAAATCTTGATAAAAACGTGGTAATATGCCAGAAAAGAGACAATTCTCCATATAATTACTGGTAAATCTTGTTAAAAACGAGGTAATATGCCAGAAATGAGAGATTTTTCCATATAATTACAGGAAAATCTTGATAAAAACGAGGTAATATGCCAGAAAAGATAAATTTTTCCAAATAATTACCGGAAAATCTTGTTAAAAACGAGGTAATATGCCAGAAATAAGAGATTTTTCCATATAATTACGGGAAAATCTTGATAAAAACGGGGTAATATGCCAGAAAAGATACATTTTTCCAAATAATTACTGGAAAATCTTGTTAAAAACGAGGTAATATGCCAGAAATGAGAGATTTTTCCATATAATTACGGGAAAATCTTGATAAAAACGAGGTAATATGCCAGAAAAGATACATTTTTATAAATAATTACTGGAAAATCATGTTAAAAACGAGGTAATATGCCAGAAAAGAGACATTTCTCCATATATTTACTGGAAAATCTTGTTAAAAACGAGGTAATATGCCAGAAAAGAGACATTTTTCCATATAATTACTGGAAACTCTTGATAAAAACGTGGTAATATGCCAGAAAAGAGACATTTCTCCATATAATTACTGGTAAATCTGGTTAAAAATGAGGTAATATGCCAGAAATGAGAGATTTTTCCATATAATTACGTGAAAATTTTGATAAAAACGATGTAATATGCCAGAAATGAGACATTTCTCCATATATTTACTGGAAAATCTTGTTAAAAACGAGGTAATATGCCAGAAATGAGAGATTTTTCCATATAATTACTGGAAAATCTTGATAAAAACGTGGTAATATGCCAGAAAAGAGGCATTTTTAAATATAATAACTGGAAAATCATGTTAAAAACGAGGTAATATGCCAGAAAAGAGACATTTCTCCATATATTTACTGGAAAATCTTTTTAAAAACGAGGTAATATGCCAGAAAAGAGACATTTTTCCATATAATTACTGGAAAATCTAGATAAAAACGTGGTAATATGCCAGAAAAGAGACATTTCTCCATATAATTACGGGAAAATCTTGATAAAAACGAGGTAATATGCCAGAAAAGATACATTTTTCCAAATAATTACTGGAAAATCTTGTTAAAATCGAGGTAATATGCCAGAAATGAGAGATTTTTCCATATAATTACGTGAAAATCTTGATAAAAACGAGGTATTATGCCAGAAAAGATACATTTTTCCAAATAATTACTGGAAAATCATGTTAAAATCGAGGTAATATGCCAGAAAAGAGACATTTCTCCATATATTTACTGGAAAATCTTGTTAAAAACGAGGAAAAATGCCAGAAAAGAGACATTTTTCCATATAATTACTGGAAAATCTTGATAAAAACGTGGTAATATGCCAGAAAAGAGACATTTCTCCATATAATTACTGGTAAATCTTGTTAAAAACGAGGTAATATGCCAGAAATGAGAGATTTTTCCATATAATTACGTGAAAATTTTGATAAAAACGATGTAATATGCCAGAAATGAGACATTTCTCCATATATTTACTGGAAAATCTGGTTAAAAACGAGGTAATATGCCAGAAATAAGAGATTTTTCCATATAATTACTGGAAAATCTTGATAAAAACGTGGTAATATGCCAGAAAAGAGGCATTTTTAAATATAATAACTTGAAAATCATGTTAAAAACGAGGTAATATGCCAGAAAAGAGACATTTCTCCATATATTTACTGGAAAATCTTGTTAAAAACGAGGTAATATGCCAGAAATGAGAGATTTTTCCATATAATTACTGGAAAATCTTGATAAAAACGTGGTAATATGCCAGAAAAGAGGCATTTTTAAATATAATAACTGGAAAATCTTGTTAAAAACGAGGTAATATGCCAGAAAAGAGACATTTCTCCATATATTTACTGGAAAATCTTGTTAAAAACGAGGTAATATGCCAGAAAAGAGACATTTCTCCATATAATTACTGGAAAATCTTGTTAAAAACGAGGTAATATGCCAGAAAAGATACATTTTTCCAAATAATTACTGGAAAATCTTGATAAAAACGAGGTAATATGCCAGAAAAGAGACATTTCTCCATATATTTACTGGAAAATCTTGTTAAAAACGAGGTAATATGCGAGAAAAGAGACATTTTTCCATATAATTACTGGAAAATCTTGTTAAAAAAGAGGTAATATGCCAGAAAAGAGACATTTTTCCATATAATTACTGGTAAATCTTGTTAAAAACGAGGTAATATGTCAGAAATGAGAGATTTTTCCATATAATTATGGGAAAATCATGTTAAAAACGAGGTAATATGCCAGAAAAGAGACATTTCTCCATATAATTACTGGTAAATCTTGTTAAAAACGAGGTAATATGCCAGAAAAGATACATTTTTCCAAATAATTACTGGGAAATCTTGATAAAAACGAGGTAATATGCCAGAAAAGAGACATTTCTCCATATATTTACTGGAAAATCTTGTTAAAAACGAGGTAATATGCGAGAAAAGAGACATTTTTCCATATAATTACTGGAAAATCTTGTTAAAAAAGAGGTAATATGCCAGAAAAGAGACATTTTTCCATATAATTACTGGTAAATCTTGTTAAAAACGAGGTAATATGCCAGAAATAAGAGATTTTTCCATATAATTACGGGAAAATCATGTTAAAAACGAGGTAATATGCCAGAAAAGAGACATTTCTCCATATATTTACTGGAAAATCTTGTTAAAAACGAGGTAATATGCCAGAAAAGAGACATTTTTCCATATAATTACTGGAAAATCTTGATAAAAACGTGGTAATATGCCAGAAAAGAGGCATTTTTAAATATAATAGCTGGAAAATCATGTTAAAAACGAGGTAATATGCCAGAAAAGATACATTTTTCCATATATTTACTGGAAAATCTTGTTAAAAACGAGGTAATATGCCAGAAAAGAAACATTTCTCCATATAATTACTGGAAAATCTTGATAAAAACGAGGTAATATGCCAGAAAAGATACATTTTTCCAAATAATTACTGGAAAATCTTGTTAAAAACGAGGTAATATGCCAGAAAAGAGACATGTCTCCATATAATTACTGGTAAATCTTGTTAAAAACGAGGTAATATGCCAGAAAAGAGAAATTTCTCCATATATTTACTGGAAAATCTTGTTAAAAACGAGGTAATATGCCAGAAAAGAGACATTTTTCCATATAATTACTGGAAAATCTTGATAAAAACGTGGTAATATGACAGAAAAGAGGCATTTTTAAATATAATAACTGGAAAATCATGTTAAAAACGATGTAATATGCCATGAAAAGAGACATTTCACCATATATTTACTGGAAAATCTTGTTAAAAACGAGGTAATATGCCAGAAAAGAGACATTTCTCCATATAATTACTGGAAAATCTTGTTAAAAACGAGGTAATATGCCAGAAATGAGAGATTTTTCCATATAATTACGGGAAAATCTTGATAAAAACGAGGTGATATGCCAGAAAAGATACATTTTTCCAAATAATTACTGGAAAATCATGTTAAAAACGAGGTAATATGCCAGAAAAGAGACATTTCTCCATATATTTACTGGAAAATCTTGTTAAAAACGAGGTAATATGCAAGAAAAGAGACATTTCTCCATATAATTACTGGAAAATCTTGTTAAAAACGAGGTAATATGCCAGAAATGAGAGATTTTTCCATATAATTACTGAAAAATCTTGTTAAAAACGAGGTAATATGCCAGAAAAGAGACATTTCTCCATATATTTACTGGAAAATCTTGTTAAAAACGAGTTAATATGCCAGAAAAGAGACATTTTTCCATATAATTACTGGAAAATCTTGATAAAAACGTGGTAATATGCCAGAAAAGAAGCATTTTTAAATATAATAACTGGAAAATCATGTTAAAAACGAGGTAATATGCCAGAAAAGAGACATTTCTCCATATATTTACTGGAAAATCTTGTTAAAAACGAGGTAATATGCCAGAAAAGAGACATTTTTCCATATAATTACTGGAAAATCTTGATAAAAACGTGGTAATATGCCAGAAAAGAGACATTTCTCCATATAATTACTGGTAAATCTTGTTAAAAACGAGGTAATATGCCAGAAATGAGAGATTTTTCCATATAATTACGGGAAAATCTTGATAGAAACGAGGTAATATGCCAGAAAAGATACATTTTTCCAAATAATTACTGGAAAATTTTGTTAAAAACGAGGTAATATGCCAGAAATGAGAGATTTTTCCATATAATTACGTGAAAATCTTGATAAAAACGAGGTAATATGCCAGAAAAGATACATTTTTCCAAATAATTACTGGAAAATCATGTTAAAAACGAGGTAAAATGCCAGAAAAGAGACATTTTTCCATATAATTACTGGAAAATCTTGATAAAAACGTGGTAATATGCTAGAAAAGAGACATTTCTCCATATAATTACTGGAAAATCTTGTTAAAAACGAGGTAATATGCCAGAAATGAGAGATTTTTCCATATAATTACTGGAAAATCTTGATACAAACGTGGTAATATGCCAGAAAAGAGGCATTTTTAAATATAATAACTGAAAAATCTTGATAAAAACGTGGTAATATGCCAGAAAAGAGGCATTTTTAAATATAATAACTGGAAAATTATGTTAAAAACGAGGTAATATGCCAGAAAAGAGACATTTCTCCATATATTTACTGGAAAATCTTGTTAAAAACGAGGTAATATGCCAGAAAAGAGACATTTCTCCATATAATTACTGGAAAATCTTGATAAAAACGAGGTAATATGCCAGAAAAGATACATTTTTCCAAATAATTACTGGAAAATCTTGTTAAAAACGAGGTAATATGCCAGAAAAGAGACATTTCTTCATATAATTACTGGTAAATCTTGTTAAAAACGAGGTAATATGCCAGAAAAGAGACATTTTTCCATATAATTACGGGAAAATTTTGATAAAAACGAGGTAATATGACAGAAAAGAGACATTTCTCCATATATTTACTGGAAAATCTTGTTAAAAACGAGGTAATATGCCAGAAAAGAGACATTTTTCCATATAATTACTGGAAAATCTTGTTAAAAACGTGGTAATATGCCAGAAAAGAGGCATTTTTAAATATAATAACTGGAAAATCATGTTAAAAACGAGGTAATATGCCAGAAAAGAGACATTTCTCCATATATTTACTGGAAAATCTTGTTAAAAATGAGGTATTATGCCAGAAAAGAGACATTTCTCCATATAATTACTGGTAAATCTTGATAAAAACGAGGTAATATGCCAGAAAAGAGACATTTTTCCATATAATTACGGGAAAATATTGATAAAAACGAGGTAATATGCCAGAAAAGAGACATTTCTCCATATATTTACTGGAAAATCTTGTTAAAAACGAGGTAATATGCAAGAAAAGAGACATTTCTCCATATAATTACTGGAAAATCTTGTTAAAAACGAGGTAATATGCCAGAAATGAGAGATTTTTCCATATAATTTCTGAAAAATCTTGTTAAAAACGAGGTAATATGCCAGAAAAGAGACATTTCTCCATATATTTACTGGAAAATCTTGTTAAAAACGAGCTAATATGTCAGAAAAGAGACATTTTTCCATATAATTACTGGAAAATCTTGATAAAAACGTGGTAATATGCCAGAAAAGAAGCATTTTTAAATATAATAACTGGAAAATCATGTTAAAAACGAGGTAATATGCCAGAAAAGAGACATTTCTCCATATATTTACTGGAAAATCTTGTTAAAAACGAGGTAATATGCCAGAAAAGAGACATTTTTCCATATAATTACTGGAAAATCTTGATAAAAACGTGGTAATATGCCAGAAAAGAGACATTTCTCCATATAATTACTGGTAAATCTTGTTAAAAACGAGGTAATATGCCAGAAATGAGAGATTTTTCCATATAATTACGGGAAAATCTTGATAGAAACGAGGTAATATGCCAGAAAAGATACATTTTTCCAAATAATTACTGGAAAATTTTGTTAAAAACGAGGTAATATGCCAGAAATGAGAGATTTTTCCATATAATTACGTGAAAATCTTGATAAAAACGAGGTAATATGCCAGAAAAGATACATTTTTCCAAATAATTACTGGAAAATCATGTTAAAAACGAGGTAAAATGCCAGAAAAGAGACATTTTTCCATATAATTACTGGAAAATCTTGATAAAAACGTGGTAATATGCTAGAAAAGAGACATTTCTCCATATAATTACTGGAAAATCTTGTTAAAAACGAGGTAATATGCCAGAAATGAGAGATTTTTCCATATAATTACTGGAAAATCTTGATACAAACGTGATAATATGCCAGAAAAGAGACATTTCTCCATATAATTACTGGAAAATCTTGATAAAAACGTGGTAATATGCCAGAAAAGAGGCATTTTTAAATATAATAACTGGAAAATCATGTTAAAAACGAGGTAATATGCCAGAAAAGAGACATTTCTCCATATATTTACTGGAAAATCTTGTTAAAAACGAGGTAATATGCCAGAAAAGAGACATTTCTCCATATAATTACTGGAAAATCTTGACAAAAACGAGGTAATATGCCAGAAAAGATACATTTTTCCAAATAATTACTGGAAAATCTTGATAAAAACGTGGTAATATTCCAGAAAAGAGACATTTCTCCATATAATTACTGGTAAATCTTGTTAAAAACGAGGTAATATGCCAGAAATGAGAGATTTTTCCATATATTTACGGGAAAATCTTGATAAAAACGTGGTAATATGCCAGAAAAGAGGCATTTTTAAATATAATAACTGGAAAATCATGTTAAAAACGAGGTAATATGCCAGAAAAGAGACATTTCTCCATATATTTACTGGAAAATCTTGTTAAAAACAAGGTAATATGCCAGAAAAGAGACATTTCTCCATATAATTACTGGAAAATCTTGTTTAAAACGAGGTAATATGCCAGAAATGAGAGATTTTTCCATATAATTACGGGAAAATCTTGATAAAAACGAGGTAATATGCCAGAAAAGATACATTTTTCCAAATAATTACTGGAAAATCTTGTTAAAAACGAGGTAATATGCCAGAAAAGAGACATTTCTCCATATAATAACTGAAAATTCTTGTTAAAAACGAGGTAATATGCCAGAAAAGAGACATTTTTCAATATAATAACTGGAAAACCTTGTAAAAAACGAGGTAATATGCCAGAAAAGAGACATTTCTCCATATAATTACTGGTAAATCTTGTTAAAAACGAGGTAATATGCCAGAAATGAGAGATTTTTCCATATAATTATGTGAAAATTTTATTAAAAACGATGTAAAATGCCAGAAAAGAGACATTTCTCCATATATTTACTGGAAAATCTTGTTAAAAACGAGGTAATATGCCAGAAATGAGAGATTTTTCCATATAATAACTGGTAAATCTTGATAAAAACGAGGTAATATGCCAGAAAAGATCCATTTTTCCAAATAATTACTGGAAAATCTTGTTAAAAACGAGGTAATATGCCAGAAAAGAGACATTGTTCCATATAATTACTGGTAAATCTTGTAAAAACGAGGTAATATGCCAGAAAAGAGACATTTTTCCATATAATTACGGGAAAATTTTGATAAAAACGTGGTAATATGCCAGAAAAGAGACATTTCTCCATATATTTACTGGAAAATCTTGTTAAAAACGAGGTAATATGCCAGAAAAGAGACATTTCTCCATATATTTACTGGAAAATCTTGTTAAAAACGAGGTAATATGCCAGAAATGAGAGATTTTTCCATATAATTACTGGAAAATTTTGATAAAAACGATGTAATATGCCAGAAATGAGACATTTCTCCATATATTTACTGAAAAATCTTGTTAAAAACGAGGTAATATGCCAGAAATGAGAGATTTTTCCATATAATTACTGGAAAATCTTGATAAAAACGTGGTAATATGCCAGAAAAGAGACATTTCTCCATATAATTACTGGAAAATCTTGATAAAAACGTGGTAATATGCCAGAAAAGAGACATTTCTCCATATAATTACTGGTAAATCTTGTTAAAAACGAGGTAATATGCCAGAAATGAGAGATTTTTCCATATAATTACGGGAAAATCTTGATAAAAACGTGGTAATATGCCAGAAAAGAGGCATTTTTAAATATAATAACTGGAAAATCATGTTAAAAACGAGGTAATATGCCAGAAAAGAGACATTTCTCCATATATTTACTGGAAAATCTTGTTAAAAACGAGGTAATATGCCAGAAAAGAGACATTTCTCCATATAATTACTGGACAATCTTGTTAAAAACGAGGTAATATGCCAGAAATGAGAGATTTTTCCATATAATTACTGGAAAATCTTGATAAAAACGAGGTAATATGCCAGAAATGAGAGATTTTTCCAAATAATTGCTGGAAAATCTTGTTAAAAACGAGGTAATATGCCAGAAAAGAGACAATTCTCCATATAGTATCTGGAGATTCTTGTTAAAAACGAGGTAATATGCCAGAAAAGAGACATTTTTCAATATAATAACTGGAAAACCTTGTAAAAAACGAGGTAATATGCCAGAAAAGAGACATTTCTCCATATAATTTCTGGTAAATCTTGTTAAAAACGAGGTAATATGCCAGAAATGAGAGATTTTTCCATATAATTACGTGAAAATTTTGATAAAAACGATGTAATATGCCAGAAAAGAGACATTTCTCCATATATTTACTGGAAAATCTTGTTAAAAACGAGGTAATATGCCAGAAATGAGAGATTTTTCCATATAATTACTGGAAAATATTGATAAAAACGTGGTAATATGCCAGAAAAGATACATTTTTCCAAATAATTACTGGAAAATCTTGTTAAGAACGAGGTAATATGCCAGAAAAGAGACATTTCTCCATATAATTACTGGTAAATCTTGTTAAAAACGAGGTAATATGCCAGAAAAGAGACATTTTTCCATATAATTACGGGAAAATTTTGATAAAAACGTGGTAATATGCCAGAAAAGAGACATTTCTCCATATATTTACTGGAAAATCTTGTTAAAAACGAGGTAATATGCCAGAAAAGAGACATTTCTCCATATATTTACTGGAAAATCTTGTTAAAAACGAGGTAATATGCCAGAAATGAGAGATTTTTCCATATAATTACTGGAAAATCTTGATAAAAACGTGGTAATATGCCAGAAAAGAGACATTTCTCCATATAATTACTGGTAAATCTTGTTAAAAACGAGGTAATATGCCAGAAATGAGAGATTTTTCCATATAATTACGGGAAAATCTTGATAAAAACGTGGTAATATGCCAGAAAAGAGGCATTTTTAAATATAATAACTGGAAAATCATGTTAAAAACGAGGTAATATGCCAGAAAAGAGACATTTCTACATATATTTACTGGAAAATCTTGTTAAAAACAAGGTAATATGCCAGAAAAGAGACATTTCTCCATATAATTACTGGAAAATCTTGTTCAAAACGAGGTAATATGCCAGAAATGAGAGATTTTTCCAAATAATTACTGGAAAATCTTGTTAAAAACGAGGTAATATGCCAGAAAAGAGGCATTTTTAAATATAATAGCTGGAAAATCATGTTAAAAACGAGGTAATATGCCAGAAATGAGAGATTTTTCCATATAATTACGGGAAAATCATGATAAAAACGAGGTAATATGCAAGAAAAGAGACATTTCTTCATATAATTACTGGTAAATCTTGTTAAAAACGAGGTAATATGCCAGAAAAGAGACATTTTTCCATATAATTACTGGTAAATCTTGTTAAAAACGAGGTAATATGCCAGAAATGAGAGATTTTTCCATATAATTACGGGAAAATCTTGATAAAAACGAGGTAATATGCCAGAAAAGATACATTTTTCCAAATAATTACTGGAAAATCTTGTTAAAAACGAGGTAATATGCCAGAAAAGAGACATTTCTCCAGATAATTACTGATAAATCTTGTTAAAAACGAGGTAATATGCCAGAAAAGAGACATTTTTCCATATAATTACGGGAAAATTTTGATAAAAACGAGGTAATATGCCAGAAAGTAGACATTTCTCCATATATTTACTGGAAAATCTTGTTAAAAACGAGGTAATATGCCAGAAAAGAGAGATTTTTCCATATAATTACTGGATAATCTTGATAAAAACGTGGTAATATGCCAGAAAAGAGGCATTTTTAAATATAATAACTGGAAAATCATGTTAAAAACGAAGTAATATGCCAGAAAAGAGACATTTCTCCATATATTTACTGGAAAATCTTGTAAAAACGAGGTAATATGCCAGAAAAGAGACATTTCTCCATATATTTACTGGAAAATCTTGTTAAAAACGAGGTAATATGCCAGAAATGAGAGATTTTTCCATATAATTACGGGAAAATCTTGATAAAAACGAGGTAATATGCCAGAAAAGATACATTTTTCCAAATAATTACTGGAAAATCTTGTTAAAAACGAGGTAATATGCCAGAAATGAGAGATTTTTCCATATAATTACGTGAAAATTTTGATAAAAACGATGTAATATGCCAGAAATGAGACATTTCTCCATATATTTACTGGAAAATCTTGTTAAAAACGAGGTAATATGCCAGAAATGAGAGATTTTTCCATATAATTACTGGAAAATCTTGATAAAAACGTGGTAATATGCCAGAAAAGAGACATTTCTCCATATAATTACTGGAAAATCTTGTTAAAAACGAGGTAATATGCCAGAAATGAGAGATTTTTCCATTTAATTACGTGAAAATTTTGATAAAAACGATGTAATATGCCAGAAAAGAGACATTTCTCCATATATTTACTGGAAAATCTTGTTAAAAACGAGGTAATATGCCAGAAATGAGAGATTTTTCCATATAATTACGGGAAAATCTTGATAAAAACGAGGTAATATGCCAGAAAAGATACATTTTTCCAAATAATTACTGGAAAATCTTATTAAAAACGAGGTAATATGCCAGAAATGAGAGATTTTTCCATATAATTACGTGAAAATTTTGATAAAAACGATGTAATATGCCAGAAATGAGACATTTCTCCATATATTTACTGGAAAATCTTGTTAAAAACGAGGTAATATGCCAGAAAAGAGACATTTTTCCATATAATTACGGTAAAATTTTGATAAAAACGTGGTAATATGCCAGAAAAGAGACATTTCTCCATATATTTACTGGAAAATCTTGTTAAAAACGAGGTAATATGCCAGAAAAGAGACATTTCTCTATATATTTACTGGAAAATCTTGTTAAAAACGAGGTAATATGCCAGGAATGAGAGATTTTTCCATATAATTACTGGAAAATCTTGATAAAAACGTGGTAATATGCCAGAAAAGAGACATTTCTCCATATAATTACTGGTAAATCTTGTTAAAAACGAGGTAATATGCCAGAAATGAGAGATTTTTCCATATAATTACGGGAAAATCTTGATAAAAACGTGGTAATATGCCAGAAAAGAGGCATTTTTAAATATAATAACTGGAAAATCATGTTAAAAACGAGGTAATATGCCAGAAAAGAGACATTTCTACATATATTTACTGGAAAATCTTGTTAAAAACAAGGTAATATGCCAGAAAAGAGACATTTCTCCATATAATTACTGGAAAATCTTGTTCAAAACGAGGTAATATGCCAGAAATGAGAGATTTTTCCAAATAATTACTGGAAAATCTTGTTAAAAACGAGGTAATATGCCAGAAAAGAGGCATTTTTAAATATAATAACTGGAAAATCATGTTAAAAACGAGGTAATATGCCAGAAATGAGAGATTTTTCCATATAATTACGGGAAAATCATGATAAAAACGAGGTAATATGCAAGAAAAGAGACATTTCTTCATATAATTACTGGTAAATCTTGTTAAAAACGAGGTAATATGCCAGAAAAGAGACATTTCTCCATATAATTACTGATAAATCTTGTTAAAAACGAGGTAATATTCCAGAAAAGAGACATTTTTCCATATAATTACGGGAAAATTTTGATAAAAACGAGGCAATATGCCAGAAAAGAGACATTTCTCCATATATTTACTGGAAAATCTTGTTAAAAACGAGGTAATATGCCAGAAAAGAGAGATTTTTCCATATAATTACTGGATAATCTTGATAAAAACGTGGTAATATGCCAGAAAAGAGGCATTTTTAAATATAATAACTGGAAAATCATGTTAAAAACGAAGTAATATGCCAGAAAAGAGACATTTCTCCATATATTTACTGGAAAATCTTGTAAAAACGAGGTAATATGCCAGAAAAGAGACATTTCTCCATATATTTACTGGAAAATCTTGTTAAAAACGAGGTAATATGCCAGAAATGAGAGATTTTTCAATATAGTTACGGGAAAATCTTGATAAAAACGATGTAATATGCCAGAAATGAGACATTTCTCCATATATTTACTGGAAAATCTTGTTAAAAACGAGGTAATATGCCAGAAATGAGATATTTTTCCATATAATTACTGGAAAATCTTGATAAAAACGAGGTAATATGCCAGAAAAGATACATTTTTCCAAATAATTACTGGAAAATCATGTTAAAAACGAGGTAATATGCCAGAAATGAGAGATTTTTCCATATAATTACGTGAAAATTTTGATAAAAACGATGTAATATGCCAGAAATGAGACATTTCTCCATATATTTACTGGAAAATCTTGTTAAAAACGAGGTAATATGCCAGAAATGAGAGATTTTTCCATATAATTACTGGAAAATCTTGATAAAAACGAGGTAATATGCCAGAAAAGAGACATTTCTCCATATAATTACTGGAAAATCTTGTTAAAAACGAGGTAATATGCCAGAAATGAGAGATTTTTCCATTTAATTACGTGAAAATTTTGATAAAAACGATGTAATATGCCAGAAAAGAGACATTTCTCCATATATTTACTGGAAAATCTTGTTAAAAACGAGGTAATATGCCAGAAATGAGAGATTTTTCCATATAATTACGGGAAAATCTTGATAAAAACGAGGTAATATGCCAGAAAAGATACATTTTTCCAAATAATTACTGGAAAATCTTATTAAAAACGAGGTAATATGCCAGAAATGAGAGATTTTTCCATATAATTACGTGAAAATTTTGATAAAAACGATGTAATATGCCAGAAATGAGACATTTCTCCATATATTTACTGGAAAATCTTGTTAAAAACGAGGTAATATGCCAGAAAAGAGACATTTTTCCATATAATTACGGGAAAATTTTGATTAAAACGTGGTAATATGCCAGAAAAGAGACATTTCTCTATATAATCACTGGAAAATCTTGTAAAAAACGAGGTAATATGCCAGAAATGAGAGATTTTTCCATATAATTACGTGAAAATTTTGATAAAAACGATGTAATATGCCAGAAAAGAGACATTTCTCCATATATTTACTGGAAAATCTTGTTAAAAACGAGGTAATATGCCAGAAAAGAGACATTTCTCCATATATTTACTGGAAAATCTTGTTAAAAACGAGGTAATATGCCAGAAATGAGATATTTTTCCATATAATTACTGGAAAATCTTGATAAAAACGTAGTAATATGCCAGAAAAGAGGCATTTTTAAATATTATAACTGGAAAATCATGTTAAAAACGAGGTAATATGCCAGAAAAGAGACATTTCTCCATATAATTATTGGTAAATCTTGTTAAAAACGAGGTAATATGCCAGAAATGAGAGATTTTTCCATATAATTACGGGAAAATCTTGATAAAAACGATGTAATATGCCAGAAAAGATACATTTTTCCAAATAATTACTGGAAAATCTTGTTAAAAACGAGGTAATATGCCAGAAATGAGAGATTTTTCCATATAATTATTGGAAAATCTTGATAAAAACGTGGTAATATGCCAGAAAAGAGGCATTTTTAAATATAATAACTGGAAAATCATGTTAAAAACGAGGTAATATGCCAGAAAAGAGACATTTCTCCATATATTTACTGGAAAATCTTGTTAAAAACGAGGTAATATGCCAGAAATGAGAGATTTTTCCATATAATTACTGGAAAATCTTGATAAAAACGATGTAATATGCCAGAAAAGAGGCATTTTTAAATATAATAACTGGAAAATCATGTTAAAAACGAGGTAATATGCCAGAAAAGAGACATTTCTCCATATATTTACTGGAAAATCTTGTTAAAAACGAGGTAATATGCCAGAAATGAGAGATTTTTCCATATAATTACTGGAAAATCTTGATAAAAACGTGGTAATATGCCAGAAAAGATACATTTTTCCAAATAATTACTGGAAAATCTTGTTAAAAACGAGGTAATATGCCAGAAAAGAGACATTTCTCCGTATAATTACTGGTAAATCTTGTTAAAAACGAGGTAATATGCCAGAAAAGAGACATTTTTCCATATAATTACGGGAAAATTTTGATAAAAACGTGGTAATATGCCAGAAAAGAGACATTTCTCCATATATTTACTGGAAAATCTTGTTAAAAACGAGGTAATATGCCAGAAAAGAGACATTTCTCCATATATTTACTGGAAAATCTTGTTAAAAACGAGGTAATATGCCAGAAATGAGAGATTTTTCCATATAATTACTGGAAAATCTTGATAAAAACGTGGTAATATGCCAGAAAAGAGGCATTTTTAAATATAATAACTGGAAAATCATGTTAAAAACGAGGTAGTATGCCAGAAAAGAGACATTTCTCCATATATTTACTGGAAAATCTTGTTAAAAACGAGGTAATATGCCAGAAATGAGAGATTTTTCCATATAATTACTGGAAAATCTTGATATTAACGTGGTAATATGCCAGAAAAGAGGCATTTTTAAATATAATAACTGGAAAATCATGTTAAAAACGAGGTAATATGCCAGAAAAGAGACATTTCTCCATATATTTACTGGAAAATCTTGTTAAAAACGAGGTAATATGCCAGAAAAGAGACATTTCTCCATATAATTACTGGAAAATCTTGTTAAAAACGAGGTAATATGCCAGAAATGAGAGATTTTTCCATATAATTACTGGAAAATCTTGATAAAAACGATGTAATATGCCAGAAAAGATAAATTTTTCCAAATAATTACTGGAAAATCTTGTTAAAAACGAGGTAATATGCCAGAAAAGAGACATTTCTCCATATAATTACTGGTAAATCTTGTTAAAAACGAGGTAATATGCCAGAAAAGAAACATTTTTCCATATAATTACGGGAAAATTTTGATAAAAACGAGGTAATATGCCAGAAAAGATACATTTCTCCATATATTTACTGGAAAATCTTGTTAAAAACGAGGTAATATGAACGAAAAGAGACATTTTTCCATATAATTACTGGAAAATCTTGATAAAAACGTGGTAATATGCCAGAAAAGAGGCATTTTTAAATATAATAACTGGAAAATCATGTTAAAAACGAGGTAGTATGCCAGAAAAGAGACATTTCTCCATATATTTACTGGAAAATCTTGTTAAAAACGAGGTAATGTGCCAGAAATGAGAGATTTTTCCATATAATTACTGGAAAATCTTGATAAAAACGAAGTAATATGCCAGAAAAGAGGCATTTTTAAATATAATAACTGGAAAATTATGTTAAAAACGAGGTAATATGCCAGAAAAGAGACATTTCTCCATATATTTACTGGAAAATCTTGTTAAAAACGAGGTAATATGACAGAAATGAGAGATTTTTCCATATAATTACTGGAAAATCTTGATAAAAACGAGGTAATATGCCAGAAAAGATACATTTTTCCAAATAATTACTGGAAAATCTTGTTAAAAACGAGGTAATATGCCAGAAAAGAAACAATTCTCCATATAATAACTGGAAATTCTTGTTAAAAACGAGGTAATATGCCAGAAAAGAGACATTTTTCAATATAATAACTGGAAAACCATGTAAAAAACGAGGTAATATGCCAGAAAAGAGACATTTCTCCATATAATTACTGGTAAATCTTGTTAAAAACGAGGTAATATGCCAGAAATGAGAGATTTTTCCATATAATTACGTGAAAACTTTGATAAAAACGATGTAATATGCCAGAAATGAGACATTTCTCCATATATTTACTGGAAAATCTTGTTAAAAACGGGGTAATATGCCAGAAATGAGAGATTTTTTCATATAATAACTGGAAAATCTTGATAAAAACGTGGTAATATGCCAGAAAAGATACATTTTTCCAAATAATTACTGGAAAATCTTGTTAAAAACGAGGAAATATGCCAGAAAAGAGACATTTCTCCATATAATTACTGGTAAATCTTGTTAAAAACGAGGTAATATACCAGAAAAGAGACATTTTTCCATATAATTACTGGAAAATCTTGTTAAAAACGAGGTAATATGCCAGAAATGAGAGATTTTTCCATATAATTACTGAAAAATCTTGATAAAAACGTGGTAATATGCCAGAAAAGAGACATTTTTAAATATAATAACTGGAAAATCATGTTAAAAACGAGGTAATATGCCAGAAAAGAGACATTTTTCCATATAATTACGTGAAAATTTTGATAAAAACGATGTAATATGCCAGAAAAGAGACATTTCTCCATATATTTACTGGAAAATCTTGTTAAAAACGAGGTAATATGCCAGAAATGAGAGATTTTTCCATATAATTACTGGAAAATCTTGATAAAAACGTGGTAATATGCCAGAAAAGATACATTTTTCCAAATAATTACTGGAAAATCTTGTTAAAAACGAGGTAATATGCCAGAAAAGAGACATTTCTCCGTATAATTACTGGTAAATCTTGTTAAAAACGAGGTAATATGCCAGAAAAGAGACATTTTTCCATTTAATTACGGGAAAATTTTGATAAAAACGTGGTAATATGCCAGAAAAGAGACATTTCTCCATATATTTACTGGAAAATCTTGTTAAAAACGAGGTAATATGCCAGAAATGAGAGATTTTTCCATATAATTACAGGAAAATCTTGATAAAAACGTGGTAATATGCCAGAAAAGAGGCATTTTTAAATATAATAACTGGAAAATCATGTTAAAAACGAGGTAGTATGCCAGAAAAGAGACATTTCTCCATATATTTACTGGAAAATCTTGTTAAAAACGAGGTAATATGCCAGAAATGAGAGATTTTTCCATATAATTACTGGAAAATCTTGATAAAAACGAAGTAATATGCCAGAAAAGATACATTTTTCCAAATAATTACTGGAAAATCTTGTTAAAAACGAGGTAATATGCCAGAAAAGAGACATGTCTCCGTATAATTACTGGTAAACCTTGTTAAAAACGAGGTAATATGCCAGAAAAGAGACATTTTTCCATATAATTACGGGAAAATTTTGATAAAAACGTGGTAATATGCCAGAAAAGAGACATTTCTCCATATATTTACTGGAAAATCTTGTTAAAAACGAGGTAATATGCCAGAAAAGAGACATTTCTCCATATATTTACTGGAAAATCTTGTTAAAAACGAGGTAATATGCCAGAAATGAGAGATTTTTCCATATAATTACTGGAAAATCTTGATAAAAACGTGGTAATATGCCAGAAAAGAGGCATTTTTAAATATAATAACTGGAAAATCAAGTTAAAAACGAGGTAGTATGCCAGAAAAGAGACATTTCTCCATATATTTACTGGAAAATCTTGTTAAAAACGAGGTAATATGCCAGAAAAGAGACATTTCTCCATATATTTACTGGAAAATCTTGTTAAAAACGAGGTAATATGCCAGAAAAGAGACATTTTTCCATATAATTACTGGAAAATCTTGATAAAAACGTGGTAATATGCCAGATAAGAGGCATTTTTAAATATAATAACTGGAAAATCATGTTAAAAACGAGGTAATATGCCAGAAAAGAGACATTTCTCCATATATTTACTGGAAAATCTTGTTAAAAACGAGGTAATATGCCAGAAAAGAGACATTTCTCCATATAATTACTGGAAAATCTTGTTAAAAACGAGGTAATATGCCAGAAATGAGAGATTTTTCCAAATAATTACGGGAAAATCTTGATAAAAACGATGTAATATGCCAGAAAAGATAAATTTTTCCAAATAATTACTGGAAAATCTTGTTAAAAACGAGGTAATATGCCAGAAAAGAGACATTTCTCCATATAATTACTGGTAAATCTTGTTAAAAACGAGGTAATATGCCAGAAAAGAGACATTTTTCCATATAATTACGGGAAAATTTTGATAAAAACGAGGTAATATGCCAGAAAAGAGACATTTCTCCATATATTTACTGGAAAATCTTGTTAAAAACGAGGTAATATGAAAGAAAAGAGACATTTTTCCATATAATTACTGGAAAATCTTGATAAAAACGTGGTAATATGCCAGAAAAGAGGCATTTTTAAATATAATAACTGGAAAATCATGTTAAAAACGAGGTAGTATGCCAGAAAAGAGACATTTCTCCATATATTTACTGGAAAATCTTGTTAAAAACGAGGTAATATGCCAGAAATGAGAGATTTTTCCATATAATTACTGGAAAATCTTGATAAAAACGAAGTAATATGCCAGAAAAGAGGCATTTTTAAATATAATAACTGAAAAATTATGTTAAAAACGAGGTAATATGCCAGAAAAGAGACATTTCTCCATATATTTACTGGAAAATCTTGTTAAAAACGAGGTAATATGCCAGAAATGAGAGATTTTTCCATATAATTACGGGAAAATCTTGATAAAAACGAGGTAATATGCCAGAAAAGATACATTTTTCCAAATAATTACTGGAAAATCTTGTTAAAAACGAGGTAATATGCCAGAAAAGAAACAATTCTCCATATAATAACTGGAAATTCTTGTTAAAAACGAGGTAATATGCCAGAAAAGAGACATTTTTCAATATAATAACTGGAAAACCATGTAAAAAACGAGGTAATATGCCAGAAAAGAGACATTTCTCCATATAATTACTGGTAAATCTTGTTAAAAACGAGGTAATATGCCAGAAATGAGAGATTTCTCCATATATTTACTGGAAAATCTTGTTAAAAACGGGGTAATATGCCAGAAATGAGAGATTTTTTCATATAATTAATGGAAAATCTTGATAAAAACGTGGTAATATGCCAGAAAAGATACATTTTTCCAAATAATTACTGGAAAATCTTGTTAAAAACGAGGTAATATGCCAGAAAAGAGACATTTCTCCATATAATTACTGGTAAATCTTGTTAAAAACGAGGTAATATACCAGAAAAGATACATTTTTCCATATAATTACTGGAAAATCTTGTTAAAAACGAGGTAATATGCCAGAAATGAGAGATTTTTCCATATAATTACTGAAAAATCTTGATAAAAACGTGGTAATATGCCAGAAAAGAGACATTTTTAAATATAATAACTGGAAAATCATGTTAAAAACGAGGTAATATGCCAGAAAAGAGACATTTTTCCATATAATTACGTGAAAATTTTGATAAAAACGATGTAATATGCCAGAAAAGAGACATTTCTCCATATATTTGCTGGAAAATCTTGTTAAAAACGAGGTAATATGCCAGAAAAGATACATTTCTCCATATAATTACTGGTAAATCTTGTTAAAAACGAGGTAATATGCCAGAAAAGAGACATTTCTCCATATAATTACTGGTAAATCTTGTTAAAAACGAGGTAATATGCCAGAAACGAGAGATTTTTCCATATAATTACGGGAAAATTTTGATAAAAACGATGTAATATGCCAGAAAAGAGACATTTCTCCATATATTTACTGGAAAATCTTGTTAAAAACGAGGTAATATGCCAGAAATGAGAGATTTTTCCATATAATTACTGGAAAATCTTGTTAAAAACGAGGTAATATGCCAGAAATGAGAGATTTTTCCATATAATTACTGGAAAATCTTGATAAAAACGTGGTAATATGCCAGAAAATAGGCATTTTTAAATATAATAACTGGAAAATCATGTTAAAAACGAGGTAATATGCCAGAAAAGAGACATTTCTCCATATATTTACTGGAAAATCTTGTTAAAAACGAGGTAATATGCCAGAAAAGAGACATTTCTCCATATAATTACTGGTAAATCTTGTTAAAAACGAGGTAATATGCCAGAAAAGAGACATTTCTCCATATAATTACTGGTAAATCTTGTTAAAAACGAGGTAATATGCCAGAAATGAGAGATTTTTCCATATAATTACGGGAAAATTTTGATAAAAACGATGTAATATGCCAGAAAAGAGACATTTCTCCATATATTTACTGGAAAATCTTGTTAAAAACGAGGTAATATGCCAGAAAAGAGACATTTCTCCATATATTTACTGGAAAATCTTGTTAAAAACGAGGTAATATGCCAGAAATGAGAGATTTTTCCATATAATTACTGGAAAATCTTGATAAAAACGTGGTAATATGCCAGAAAAGAGGCATTTTTAAATATAATAATTGGAAAATCATGTTAAAAACGAGGTAATATGCCAGAAAAGAGACATTTCTGCATATATTTACTGGAAAATCTTGTTAAAAACGAGGTAATATGCCAGAAAAGAGACATTTTTCCATATAATTACTGGAAAATCTTGATAAAAACGTGGTAATATGCAAGAAAAGAGGCATTTTTAAATATAATAACTGGAAAATCATGTTAAAAACAAGGTAATATGCCAGAAAAGAGACATTTCTCCATATATTTACTGGAAAATCTTGTTAAAAACGAGGTAATATGCCAGAAAAAAGTCATTTTTCCATATGATTACTGGAAAATCTTGATAAAAACGTGGTAATATGCCAGAAAAGAGGCATTTTTAAATATAATAACTGGAAAATCATGTTAAAAACGAGGTAATATGCCAGAAAAGAGACATTTCTCCATATATTTACTGGAAAATCTTGTTAAAAACGAGGTAATATGCCAGAAAAGAGACATTTCTCCATATAATTACTGGAAAATATTGTTAAAAACGAGGTAATATGACAGAAATGAGATATTTTTCCATATAACTACTGGAAAATCTTGATAAAAACGTGGTAATATGCCAGAAAAGAGGAATTTTTAAATATAATAACTGGAAAATCATGTTAAAAACGAGGTAATATGATAGAAAAGAGACATTTTTCCATATAATTACGTGAAAATTTTGATAAAAACGATGTAATATGCCAGAAAAGAGACATTTCTCCATATATTTACATGGAAAATCTTGTTAAAAACGAGGTAATATGCCAGAAAAGAGACATTTCTCCATATAATTACTGGTAAATCTTGTTAAAAACGATGTAATATGCCAGAAAAGAGACATTTCTCCATATAATTACTGGTAAATCTTGTTAAAAACGAGGTAATATGCCAGAAATGAGAGATTTTTCCATATAATTACGTGAAAATTTTGATAAAAACGCCAGAAATGAGAGATTTTTCCATATAAATACGTGAAAATTTTGATAAAAACGATGTAATATGCCAGAAAAGAGACATTTCTCCATATATTTACTGGAAAATCTTGTTAAAAACGAGGTAATATGCCAGAAATGAGAGATTTTTCCATATAATTACTGGAAAATCTTGATAAAAACGTGGTAATATGCCAGAAAAGATACATTTTTCCAAATAATTACTGGAAAATCTTGTTAAAAACGAGGTAATATGCCAGAAAAGAGACATTTCTCCATATAATTACTGGTAAATCTTGTTAAAAACGAGGTAATATGCCAGAAAAGAGACATTTTTCCATATAATTACTGGAAAATCTTGATAAAAACGTGGTAATATGCCAGAAAAGAGGCATTTTTAAATATAATAACTGGAAAATCATGTTAAAAACGAGGTAATATGCCAGAAAAGAGACATTTCTCCATATATTTACTGGAAAATCTTGTTAAAAACGAGGTAATATGCCAGAAAAGAGACATTTCTCCATATAATTACTGGAAAATCTTGTTAAAAACGAGGTAATATGCCAGAAATGAGAGATTTTTCCATATAATTACTGGAAAATCTTGATAAAAACGTGGTAATATGCCAGAAAAGAGGCATTTTTAAATATAATAACTTGAAAATCATGTTAAAAACGAGGTAATATGCCAGAAAAGAAACATTTCTCCATATATTTACTGGAAAATCTTGTTAAAAACGAGGTAATATGCCAGAAAAGAGACATTTCTCAATATAATTACTGGTAAATCTTGTTAAAAACGAGGTAATATGCCAGAAATGAGAGATTTTTCCATATAATTACGTGAAAATTTTGATAAAAACGATGTAATATGCCAGAAAAGAGACATTTCTCCATATATTTACTGGAAAATCTTGTTAAAAACGAGGTAATATGCCAGAAATGAGAGATTTTTCCATATAATTACTGGAAAATCTTGATAAAAACGTGGTAATATGCCAGAAAAGAGGCATTTTTAAATATAATAACTGGAAAATCATGTTAAAAACGAGGTAATATGCCAGAAAAGAGACATTTTTCCATATAATTATGTGAAAATTTTGATAAAAACGATGTAATATGCCAGAAAAGAGACATTTCTCCATATATTTACTGGAAAATCTTGTTAAAAACGAGGTAATATGCCAGAAATGAGAGATTTTTCCATATAATTACGGGAAAATCTTGATAAAAACGAGGTAATATGCCAGAAAAGATACATTTTTCCAAATAATTACTGGAAAATCTTGTTAAAAACGAGGTAATATGCCAGAAATGAGAGATTTTTCCATATAATTACTGGAAAATCTTGATAAAAACGTGGTAATATGCCAGAAAAGAGGCATTTTTAAATATAATAACTGGAAAATCTTGTTAAAAACGAGGTAATATGCCAGAAAAGAGACATTATCCATATAATTACTGGAAAATCTTGATAAAAACGTGGTAATATGCCAGAAAAGATACATTTTTCCAAATAATTACTGGAAAATCTTGTTAAAAACGAGGTAATATGCCAGAAAAGAGACATTTCTCAATATAATTACTGGTAAATCTTGTTAAAAACGAGGTAATATGCCAGAAAAGATACATTTTTCCATATAATTACGGGAAAATTTTGATAAAAACGTGGCAATATGCCAGAAAAGAGACATTTCTCCATATATTTACTGGATAATCTTGTTAAAAACGAGGTAATATGCCAGAAATGAGAGATTTTTCCATATAATTACTGGAAAATCTTGATAAAAACGTGGTAATATGCCAGAAAAGAGGCATTTTTAAATATAATAACTGGAAAATCATGTTAAAAACGAGGTAATATGCCAGAAAAGAGACATTTTTCCATATAATTACGTGAAAATTTTGATAAAAATGATGTAATATGCCAGAAAAGAGACATTTCTCCATATATTTACTAGAAAATCTTGTTAAAAACGAGGTAATATGCCAGAAATGAGAGATTTTTCCATATAATTACGGGAAAATCTTGATAAAAACGAGGTAATATGCCAGAAAAGATACATTTTTCCAAATAATTACTGGAAAATCTTGTTAAAAACGAGGTAATATGCCAGAAATGAGAGATTTTTCCATATAATTACTGGAAAATCTTGATAAAAACGTGGTAATATGCCAGAAAAGAGGCATTTTTAAATATAATAACTGGAAAATCATGTTAAAAACGAGGTGATATGCCAGAAAAGAGACATTTCTCCATATATTTACTGGAAAATCTTGTTAAAAACGAGGTAATATGCCAGAAAAGAGACATTTTTCCATATAATTACGGGAAAATCTTGATAAAAACGAGGTAATATGCCAGAAAAGATACATTTTTCCAAATAATTACTGGAAAATCTTGTTAAAAACGAGGTAATATGCCAGAAATGAGAGATTTTTCCATATAATTACTGGAAAATCTTGATAAAAACGTGGTAATATGCCAGAAAAGAGGCATTTTTAAATATAATAACTGGAAAAACGAGGTAATATGCCAGAAAAGAGACATTTCTCCATATATTTACTGGAAAATCTTGTTAAAAACGAGGTAATATGCCAGAAAAGAGACATTTTTCCATATAATTACTGGAAAATCTTGATAAAAACGTGGTAATATGCCAGAAAAGAGGCATTTTTAAATATAATAACTGGAAAATCATGTTAAAAACGAGGTAATATGCCAGAAAAGAGACATTTCTCTATATATTTACTCGAAAATCTTGTTAAAAACGAGGTAATATGCCAGAAAAGAGGCATTTTTAAATATAATAACTGGAAAATCATGTTAAAAACGAGGTAATATGCCAGAAAAGAGACATTTCTCTATATATTTACTCGAAAATCTTGTTAAAAACGAGGTAATATGCCAGAAAAGAGATATTTCTCCATATAATTACTGGTAAATCTTGTTAAAAACGAGGTAATATGCCAGAAAAGATACATTATTCCAAATAATTACTGGAAAATCTTGTTAAAAACGAGGTAATATGCCAGAAAAGAGACATTTCTCCATATAATTACTGGTAAATCTTGTTAAAAACGAGGTAATATGCCAGAAAAGAGACATTTTTCCATATAATTACGGGAAAATTTTGATAAAAACGAGGTAATATGCCAGAAAAGAGACATTTCTCCATATATTTACTGGAAAATCTTGTTAAAAACGAGGTAATATGCCAGAAAAGAGAAATTTTTCCATATAATTACTGGAAAATCTTGATAAAAACGTGGTAATATGCCAGAAAAGAGGCATTTTTAAATATAATAACTGGAAAATCATGTTAAAAACGAGGTAATATGCCAGAAAAGAGATATTTCTCCATATATTTACTGGAAAATCTTGTTAAAAACGAGGTAATATGCCAGAAATGAGAGATTTTTCCATATAATTACTGGAAAATCTTGTTAAAAACGAGGTAATATGCCAGAAAAGAGGCATTTTTAAATATAATAACTGGAAAATCATGTTAAAAACGAGGTAATATGCCAGAAAAGAGACATTTCCCTATATATTTACTGGAAAATCTTGTTAAAAACGAGGTAATATGCCAGAAAAGAGACATTTCTCCATATAATTACTGGTAAATCTTGTTAAAAACGAGGTAATATGCCAGAAAAGATACATTTTTCCAAATAATTACTGGAAAATCTTGTTAAAAACGAGGTAATATGCCAGAAAAGAGACATTTCTCCATATAATTACTGGTAAATCTTGTTAAAAACGAGGTAATATGCCAGAAAAGAGACATTTTTCCATATAATTACGGGAAAATTTTGATAAAAACGAGGTAATATGCCAGAAAAGAGACATTTCTCCATATATTTACTGGATAATCTTGTTAAAAACGAGGTAATATGCCAGAAATGAGAGATTTTTCCATATAATTACTGGAAAATCTTGATAAAAACGTGGTAATATGCCAGAAAAGAGGCATTTTTAAATATAATAACTGGAAAATCATGTTAAAAACGAGGTAATATGCCAGAAAAGAGACATTTCTCCATATATTTACTGGAAAATCTTGTTAAAAACGAGGTAATATGCCAGAAAAGAGACATTTTTCCATATAATTACGGGAAAACTTTGAAAAAAACGTGGTAAGATGCCAGAAAAAAGACATTTCTCCATATATTTACTGGAAAATCTTGTTAAAAACGAGGTAATATGCCAGAAAAGAGACATTTCTACATATATTTACTGGAAAATCTTGTTAAAAACGATGTAATATGCCAGAAATGAGAGATTTTTCCATATAATTACGTGAACATTTTGATAAAAACGATGTAATATGCCAGAAATGAGACATTTCTCAATATATTTACTGGAAAATCTTGTTAAAAACGAGGAAATATGCCAGAAATGAGAGATTTTTCCATATAATTACTGGAAAATCTTGATAAAAACGTGGTAATATGCCAGAAAAGAGACTTTTCTCCATATAATTACTGGAAAATCTTGATAAAAACGTGGTAATATGCCAGAAAAGAGACATTTCTCCATATAATTACTGGTAAATCTTGATAAAAACGAGGTAATATGCCAGTAATGAGAGATTTTTCCATATAATTACGGGAAAATCTTGATAAAAACGTGGTAATATGCCAGAAAAGAGGCATTTTTAAATATAATAACTGGAAAATCATGTTAAAAACGAGGTAATATGCCAGAAAAGAGACATTTCTCCATATATTTACTTGGCAATCTTGTTAAAAACGAGGTAATATGCCAGAAAAGAGACATTTCTCCATATAATTACTGGAAAATCTTGTTAAAAACGAGGTAATATGCCAGAAATGAGAGATTTTTCCATACAAATACGTGAAAATTTTGATAAAAACGATGTAATATGCCAGAAAAGAGACATTTCTCCATATATTTACTGGAAAATCTTGTTAAAAACGAGGTAATATGCCAGAAATGAGAGATTTTTCCATATAATTACTGGAAAATCTTGATAAAAACGTGGTAATATGCCAGAAAAGATACATTTTTCCAAATAATTACTGGAAAATCTTGTTAAAAACGAGGTAATATGCCAGAAAAGAGACATTTCTCCATATAATTACTGGTAAATCTTGTTAAAAACGAGGTAATATGCCAGAAAAGAGACATTTTTCCATATAATTACTGGAAAATCTTGATAAAAACGTGGTAATATGCCAGAAAAGAGACATTTTTAAATATAATAACTGGAAAATCATGTTAAAAACGAGGTAATATGCCAGAAAAGAGACATTTCTCCATATATTTACTGGAAAATCTTGTTAAAAACGAGGTAATATGCCAGAAAAGAGACATTTCTCCATATAATTACTGGAAAATCTTGTTAAAAACGAGGTAATATGCCAGAAATGAGAGAATTTTCCATATAATTACTGCAAAATCTTGATAAAAACGTGGTAATATGCCAGAAAAGAGGCATTTTTAAATATAATAACTGGAAAATCATGTTAAAAACGAGGTAATATGCCAGAAAAGAGACATTTCTCCATATATTTACTGGAAAATCTTGTTAAAAACGAGGTAATATGCCAGAAAAGAGACATTTCTCCATATAATTACTGGAAAATCTTGTTAAAAACGTGGTAATATGCCAGAAATGAGAGATTTTTCCATATAATTACGTGAAAATTTTGATAAAAACGATGTAATATGCCAGAAAAGAGACATTTCTCCATATATTTACTGGAAAATCTTGTTAAAAACGAGGTACTATGCCAGAAATAAGAGATTTTTCCATATAATTACTGGAAAATCTTGATAAAAACGTGGTAATATGCCAGAAAAGAGGCATTTTTAAATATAATAACTGGAAAATCATGTTAAAAACGAGGTAATTTGCCAGAAAAGAGACATTTTTCCATATAATTACGTGAAAATTTTGATAAAAACGATGTAATATGCCAGAAAAGAGACATTTCTCCATATATTTACTGGAAAATCTTGTTAAAAACGAGGTAATATGCCAGAAATGAGAGATTTTTCCATATAATTACGGGAAAATCTTGACAAAAACGAGGTAATATGCCAGAAAAGATACATTTTTCCAAATAATTACGGGAAAATCTTGTTAAAAACGAGGTAATATGCCAGAAATGAGAGATTTTTCCATATAATTACTGGAAAATCTTGATAAAAACGTGGTAATATGCCAGAAAAGAGGCATTTTTAAATATAATAACTGGAAAATCTTGTTAAAAACGAGGTAATATGCCAGAAAAGAGACATTTTTCCATATAATTACTGGAAAATCTTGATAAAAACGTGGTAATATGCCAGAAAAGATACATTTTTCCAAATAATTACTGGAAAATCTTGTTAAAAACGAGGTAATATGCCAGAAAAGAGACATTTTTCCATATAATTACTGGTAAATCTTGTTAAAAACGAGGTAATATGCCAGAAAAGAGACATTTTTCCATATAATTACGGGAAAATTTTGATAAAAACGTGGTAATATGCCAGAAAAGAGACATTTCTCCATATATTTACTGGATAATCTTGTTAAAAACGAGGTAATATGCCAGAAATGAGAGATTTTTCCATATAATTACTGGAAAATCTTGATAAAAACGAGGTAATATGCCAGAAAAGAGGCATTTTTAAATATAATAACTGGAAAATCATGTTAAAAACGAGGTAATATGCCAGAAAAGAGACATTTTTCCATATAATTACGTGAAAATTTTGATAAAAACGATGTAATATGCCAGAAAAGAGACATTTCTCCATATATTTACTAGAAAATCTTGTTAAAAACGAGGTAATATGCCAGAAATGAGAGATTTTTCCATATAATTACTGGAAAATCTTGATAAAAACGAGGTAATATGCCAGAAAAGATACATTTTTCCAAATAATTACTGGAAAATCTTGTTAAAAACGAGGTAATATGCCAGAAATGAGAGATTTTTCCATATAATTACTGGAAAATCTTGATAAAAACGTGGTAATATGCCAGAAAAGAGGCATTTTTAAATATAATAACTGGAAAATCATGTTAAAAACGAGGTGATATGCCAGAAAAGAGACATTTCTCCATATATTTACTGGAAAATCTTGTTAAAAACGAGGTAATATGCCAGAAAAGATACATTTTTCCATATAATTACTGGAAAATCTTGATAAAAACGTGGTAATATGCCAGAAAAGAGGCATTTTTAAATATAATAACTGGAAAATCATGTTAAAAACGAGGTAATATGCCAGAAAAGAGACATTTCTCCATATATTTACTGGAAAATCTTGTTAAAAACGAGGTAATATGCCAGAAAAGAGACATTTCTCCATATAATTACTGGTAAATCTTGTTAAAAACGAGGTAATATGCCAGAAAAGATACATTTTTCCAAATAATTACTGGAAAATCTTGTTAAAAACGAGGTAATATGCCAGAAAAGAGTCATTATTCCATATAATTACTGGAAAATCTTGTTAAAAACGAGGTAATATGCCAGAAAAGAGACATTTTCCCATATAATTACGGGAAAATTTTGATAAAAACGAGGTAATATGCCAGAAAAGAGACATTTCTCCATATATTTACTGGAAAATCTTGTTAAAAACGAGGTAATATGCCAGAAAAGAGACATTTTTCTATATAATTACTGGAAAATCTTGATAAAAACGTGGTAATATGCCAGAAAAGAGGCATTTTTAAATATAATAACTGGAAAATCATGTTAAAAACGAGGTAATATGCCAGAAAAGAGACATTTCTCCATATATTTACAGGAAATTCTTGTTAAAAACGAGGTAATATGCCAGAATTGAGAGATTTTTCCATATAATTACTGGAAAATCTTGTTAAAAACGAGGTAATATGCCAGAAATGACAGATTTTTCCATATAATTACGTGAAAATTTTGATAAAAACGATGTAATATGCCAGAAATGAGACATTTCTCCATATATTTACTGGAAAATCTTGTTAAAAACGAGGTAATATGCCAGAAAAGAGACATTTCTCCATATATTTACTGGAAAATCTTGTTAAAAACGAGGTAATATGCCAGAAAAGAGACATTTTTCCATATAATTACGGAAACATTTTGATAAAAACGTGGTAATATGCCAGAAAAGAGACATTTCTCCATATATTTACTGGAAAATCTTGTTAAAAACGAGGTAATATGCCAGAAAAGAGACATTTGTCCATATATTTACTGGAAAATCTTGTTAAAAACGAGGTAATATGCCAGAAATGAGAGATTTTTCCATATAATTACGTGAAAATTTTGATAAAAACGATGTAATATGCCAGAAATGAGACATTTCTCCATATATTTACTGGAAAATCTTGTTAAAAACGAGGTAATATACCAGAAATGAGAGATTTTTCCATATAATTACTGGAAAATCTTGATAAAAACGTGGTAATATGCCAGAAAAGACAAATTTCTCCATATAATTACTGGAAAATCTTGATAAAAACGTGGTAATATGCCAGAAAAGAGACAATTCTCCATATAATTACTGGTAAATCTTGTTAAAAACGAGGTAATATGCCAGAAATGAAAGATTTTTCCATATAATTACGGGAAAATCTTGATAAAAACTTGATAATATGCCAGAAAAGAGGCATTTTTAAATATAATAACTGGAAAATCATGTTAAAAACGAGGTAATATGCCAGAAAAGAGACATTTCTCCATATATTTACTGGAAAATCTTGTTAAAAACGAGGTAATATGCCAAAAAAGAGACATTTCTCCATATAATTACTGGAAAATCTTGTTAAAAACGAGGTAATATGCCAGAAATGAGAGATTTTTCCATATAATTACGTGAAAATTTTGATAAAAACGATGTAATATGCCAGAAAAGAGACATTTCTCCATATATTTACTGGAAAATCTTGTTAAAAACGAGGTAATATGCCAGAAATGAGAGATTTTTCCATATAATTACTGGAAAATCTTGATAAAAACGTGGTAATATGCCAGAAAAGATACATTTTTCCAAATATTTACTGGAAAATCTTGTTAAAAACGAGGTAATATGCCAGAAAAGAGACATTTCTCCATATAATTACTGGTAAATCTTGTTAAAAACGAGGTAATATGCCAGAAAAGAGACATTTTTCCATATAATTACTGGAAAATCTTGATAAAAACGTGGTGATATGCCAGAAAAGAGGCATTTTTAAATATTATAACTGGAAAATCATGTTAAAATCGAGGTAATATGCCAGAAAAGAGACATTTCTCCATATATTTACTGGAAAATCTTGTTAAAAACGAGGTAATATGCCAGAAAAGAGACATTTCTCCATATAATTACTGGAAAATCTTGTTAAAAACGAGGTAATATGCCAGAAATGAGAGATTTTTCCATATAATTACTGGAAAATCTTGATAAAAACGAGGTAATATGCCAGAAATGAGAGATTTTTCCATATAATTACGTGAAAATTTTGATAAAAACGATGTAATATGCCAGAAAAGAGACATTTCTCCATATATTTACTGGAAAATCTTGTTAAAAACGAGGTAATATGCCAGAAAAGAGACATTTCTCCATATAATTACTGGTAAATCTTGTTAAAAACGAGGTAATATGCCAGAAATGAGAGATTTTTCCATATAATTACGTGAAAATTTTGATAAAAACGATGTAATATGCCAGAAAAGAGACATTTCTCCATATATTTACTGGAAAATCTTGTTAAAAACGAGGTAATATGCCAGAAATGAGAGATTTTTCCATATAATTACTGGAAAATCTTGATAAAAACGTGGTAATATGCCAGAAAAGAGGCATTTCTCCATATATTTACTGGAAAATCTTGTTAAAAACGAGGTAATATGCCAGAAATGAGAGATTTTTCCATATAATTACGGGAAAATCTTGATAAAAACGAGGTAATATGCCAGAAAAGATACATTTTTCCAAATAATTATTGGAAAATCTTGTTAAAAACGAGGTAATATGCCAGAAATGAGAGATTTTTCCATATAATTACGTGAAAATTTTGATAAAAACGATGTAATATGCCAGAAAAGAGACATTTCTCCATATATTTACTGGAAAATCTTGTTAAAAACGAGGTAATATGCCAGAAAAGAGACATTTTTCCATATAATTACTTGTAAATCTTGTTAAAAACGAGGTAATATGCCAGAAATGAGAGATTTTTCCATATATTTACGGGAAAATCTTGATAAAAACGAGGTAATATGCCAGAAAAGATACATTTTTCCAAATAATTACTGGAAAATCTTGTTAAAAACGAGGTAATATGCCAGAAAAGAGACATTTCTCCATATAATTACAGGTAAATCTTGTTAAAAACGAGGTAATATGCCAGAAAAGAGACATTTTTCAATATAATTACGGGAAAATTTTGATAAAAACGAGGTAATATGCCAGAAAAGAGACATTTCTCGATATATTTACTGGAAAATCTTGTAAAAACGATGTTATATGCCAGAAAAGAGACATTTTTCCATATAATTACTGGAAAATCTTGATAAAAACGTGGTAATATGCCAGAAAAGAGGCATTTTTAAATATAATAACTGGAAAATCATGTTAAAAACGAGGTAATATGCCAGAAAAGAGACATTTCTCCATATATTTACTGGAAAATCTTGTTAAAAACGAGGTAATATGCCAGAAAAGAGACATTTCTTCATATAATTACTGGTAAATCTTGTTAAAAACGAGGTAATATGCCAGAAAAGAGACATTTCTCCATATATTTACTGGAAAATCTTGTTAAAAACGAGGTAATATGCCAGAAATGAGAGATTTTTCCATATAATTACGGGAAAATCTTGATAAAAACGAGGAATTATGCCAGAAAAGATACATTTTTCCAAATAATTACTGGAAAATCATGTTAAAAACGAGGTAATATGCCAGAAAAGAGACATTTCTCCATATATTTACTGGAAAATCTTGTTAAAAACGAGGTAATATGCCAGAAAGGAGACATTTTTCCATATAATTACTGGAAAATCTTGATAAAAACGTGGTAATATGCCAGAAAAGAGACATTTCTCCATATAATTACTGGTAAATCTTGTTAAAAACGAGGTAATATGCCAGAAATGAGAGATTTTTCCACATAATTACGTGAAAATTTTGATAATAACGATGTAATATGACAGAAAAGAGACATTTTTCTATATAATTACTGGAAAATCTTGATAAAAACGTGGTAATATGACAGAAAAGAGGCATTTTTAAATATAATAACTGGAAAATCATGTTAAAAACGAGGTAATATGCCAGAAAAGAGACATTTCTCCATATATTTACTGGAAATTCTTGTTAAAAACGAGGTAATATGCCAGAAATGAGAGATTTTTCCATATAATTACTGGAAAATCTTGTTAAAAACGAGGTAATATGCCAGAAATGACAGATTTTTCCATATAATTACGTGAAAATTTTGATAAAAACGATGTAATATGCCAGAAATGAGACATTTCTCCATATATTTACTGGAAAATTTTGATAAAAACGAGGTAATATGCCAGGAAAGAGACATTTCTCCATATATTTACTGGAAAATCTTGTTAAAATCGAGGTAATATGCCAGAAAAGAGACATTTTTCCATATAATTACGGGAAAATCTTGATAAAAACGTGGTAATATGCCAGAAAAGAGGCATTTTTAAATATAATAACTGGGAAATCATGTTAAAAACGAGGTAATATGCCAGAAAAGAGACATTTCTCCATATATTTACTGGAAAATCTTGTTAAAAACGAGGTAATATGCCAGAAAAGAGACATTTCTCCATATAATTACTGGTAAATCTTGTTAAAAACGAGGTAATATGCCAGAAAAGAGACATTTTTCCAAATAATTACTGGAAAATCTTGTTAAAAACGAGGTAATATGCCAGAAAAGAGACATTTCTCAATATAATTACTGGTAAATCTTGTTAAAAACGAGGTAATATGCCAGAAAAGAGACATTTTTCCATATAATTACGGGAAAATTTTGATAAAAACGAGGTAATATGCCAGAAAAGAGACATTTCTCCATATATTTACTGGAAAATCTTGTTAAAAACGAGGTAATATGCCAGAAATGAGAGATTTTTCCATATAATTACTGGTAAATCTTGATAAAAACGTGGTAATATGCCAGAAAAGAGGCATTTTTAAATATAATAACTGGAAAATCATGTTAAAAACGAGGTAATATGCCAGAAAAGATACATTTCTCCATATATTTACTGGAAAATCTTGTTAAAATCGAGGTAATATGCCAGAAAAGAGACATTTTTCCATATAATTACGGAAACATTTTGATAAAAACGTGGTAATATGCCAGAAAAGAGACATTTCTCCATATATTTACTGGAAAATCTTGTTAAAAACGAGGTAATATGCCAGAAAAGAGACATTTTTCCATATATTTACTGGAAAATCTTGTTAAAAACGAGGTAATATGCCAGAAATGAGAGATTTTTCCATATAATTACGTGAAAATTTTGATAAAAACGATGTAATATGCCAGAAATGAGACATTTCTCCATATATTTACTGGAAAATCTTGTTAAAAACGAGGTAATATGCCAGAAATGAGAGATTTTTCCATATAATTACTGGAAAATCTTGATAAAAACGTGATAATATGCCAGAAAAGAGACATTTCTCCATATAATTACTGGAAAATCTTAATAAAAACGTGGTAATATGCCAGAAAAGAGACATTTCTCCATATAATTTCTGGTAAATCTTGTTAAAAACGAGGTAATATGCCAGAAATGAGAGATTTTTCCATATAATTACGGGAAAATCTTGATAAAAACGTCGTAATATGCCAGAAAAGAGGCATTTTTAAATATAATAACTGAAAAATCATGTTAAAAACGAGGTAATATGCCAGAAAAGAGACATTTCTCCATATATTTACTGGAAAATCTTGTTAAAAACGAGGTAATATGCCAGAAAAGAGACATTTCTCCATATAATTACTGGAAAATCTTGTTAAAAACGAGGTAATATGCCAGAAATGAGAGATTTTACCATATAATTACGTGAAAATTTTGATAAAAACGATGTAATATGCCAGAAAAGAGACATTTCTCAATATATTTACTGGAAAATCTTGTTAAAAACGAGGTAATATGCCAGAAATGAGAGATTTTTCCATATAATTACTGGAAAATCTTGATAAAAACGTGGTAATATGCCAGAAAAGATACATTTTTCCAAATAATTCCTGGAAAATCTTGTTAAAAACGAGGTAATATGCCAGAAAAGAGACATTTCTCCATATAATTACTGGTAAATCTTGTTAAAAACGAGGTAATATGCCAGAAAAGAGACATTTTTCCATATAATTACTGGAAAATCTTGATAAAAACGTGGTAATATGCCAGAAAAGAGGCATTTTTAAATATAATAACTGGAAAATCATGTTAAAAACGAGGTAATATGCCAGAAAAGAAACATTTCTCCATATATTTACTGGAAAATCTTGTTAAAAACGAGGTAATATGCCAGAAAAGAGACATTTCTCCATATAATTACTGGAAAATCTTGTTAAAAACGAGGTAATATGCCAGAAATGAGAGATTTTTCCATATAATTACTGGAAAATCTTGTAATATGCCAGAAAACGTGGTAATATGCCAGAAATGAGAGATTTTTCCATATAATTACGTGAAAATTTTGATAAAAACGATGTAATATGCCAGAAAAGAGACATTTCTCCATATATTTACTGGAAAATCTTGTTAAAAACGAGGTAATATGCCAGAAAAGAGACATTTCTCCATATAATTACTGGTAAATCTTGTTAAAAACGAGGTAATATGCCAGAAATGAGAGATTTTTCCATATAATTACGTGAAAATTTTGATAAAAACGATGTAATATGCCAGAAAAGAGACATTTCTCCATATATTTACTGGAAAATCTGGTTAAAAACGAGGTAATATGCCAAAAATGAGAGATTTTTCCATATAATTACTGGAAAATCTTGATAAAAACGTGGTAATATGCCAGAAAAGAGGCATTTCTCCATATATTTACTGGAAAATCTTGTTAAAAACGATGTAATATGCCAGAAATGAGAGATTTTTCCATATAATTACGGGAAAATCTTGATAAAAACGAGGTAATATGCCAGAAAAGATACATTTTTCCAAATAATTAATGGAAAATCTTGTTAAAAACGAGGTAATATGCCAGAAATGAGAGATTTTTCCATATAATTACGTGAAAATTTTGATAAAAACGATGTAATATGCCAGAAAAGAGACATTTCTCCATATATTTACTGGAAAATCTTGTTAAAAACGAGGTAATATGCCAGAAAAGAGACATTTTTCCATATAATTACTAGTAAATCTTGTTAAAAACGAGGTAATATGCCAGAAATGAGAGATTTTTCCATATATTTACGGGAAAATCTTGATAAAAACGAGGTAATATGCCAGAAAAGATACATTTTTCCAAATAATTACTTGAAAATCTTGTTAAAAACGAGGTAA
Source organism: Tipula unca (assembly GCA_951394425.1). NCBI lineage: Eukaryota > Metazoa > Arthropoda > Insecta > Diptera > Tipulidae > Tipula > Tipula unca. The sequence continues at coordinate 110,043,618 of OX596381.1, forward strand.
TATGCCAGAAAAGAGACATTTCTCAATATAATTACTGGTAAATCTTGTTAAAAACGAGGTAATATGCCAGAAAAGAGACATCTTTCAATATAATTACGGGAAAATTTTGATAAAAACGAGGTAATATGCCAGAAAAGAGACATTTCTCGATATATTTACTGGAAAATCTTGTTAAAAACGAGGTTATATGCCAGAAAAGAGACATTTTTCCATATAATTACTGGAAAATCTTGATAAAAACGTGGTAATATGCCAGAAAAGAGGCATTTTTAAATATAATAACTGGAAAATCATGTTAAAAACGAGGTAATATGCCAGAAAAGAGACATTTCTCCATATATTTACTGGAAAATCTTGTTAAAAACGTGGTAATATGCCAGAAAAGAGACATTTCTCGATATATTTACTGGAAAATCTTGTTAAAAACGAGGTTATATGCCAGAAAAGAGACATTTTTCCATATATATACTGGTAAATCTAGTTAAAAACGAGGTAATATGCCAGAAAAGAGACATTTCTCCATATATTTACTGGAAAATCTTGTTAAAAACGTGGTAATATGCCAGACAAGAGACATTTCTCCATATATTTACTGGAAAATCTTGTTAAAAACGAGGTAGTATGCCAGAAAGGAGACATTTTTCCATATAATTACTGGAAAATCTTGATAAAAACGTGGTAATATGCCAGAAAAGAGACATTTCTCCATATAATTACTGGTAAATCTTGTTAAAAACGAGGTAATATGCCAGAAATGAGAGATTTTTCCATATAATTACGTGAAAATTTTGATAAAAACGATGTAATATGCCAGAAATGAGACATTTCTCCATATATTTACTGGAAAATCTTGTTAAAAACGAGGTAATATGCCAGAAATGAGAAATGTTTCCATATAATTACTGGAAAATCTTGATAAAAACGTGGTAATATGCCAGAAAAGAGACATTTCTCCATATATTTACTGGAAAATCTTGTTAAAAACGAGGTAATATGCCAGAAATGAGAGATTTTTCCATATAATTACGGGAAAATTTTGATAAAAACGAGGTAATATGCCAGAAAAGATACATTTTTCCAAATAATTACTGGAAAATCTTGTTAAAAACGAGGTAATATGCCAGAAAAGAGGCATTTTTCCATGTAATTACGGGAAAATCTTGATAAAAACGAGGTAATATGCCAGAAAAGATACATTTTTCCAAATAATTACTGGAAAATCATGTTAAAAACGAGGTAATATGCCAGAAAAGAGACATTTCTCCATATATTTACTGAAAAATCTTGTTAAAAACGAGGAAATATGCCAGAAAAGAGACATTTCTCCATATAATTACTAGAAAATCTTGTTAAAAACGAGGTAATATGCCAGAAATGATAGATTTTTCCATATAATTACTGGAAAATCTTGATAAAAACGTGGTAATATGCCAGAAAAGAGTCATTTTTAAATATAATAACTGGAAAATCATGTTAAAAACGAGGTAATATGCCAGAAAAGAGACATTTCTCCATATATTTACTGGAAAATCTTGTTAAAAACGAGGTAATATGCCAGAAATGAGAGATTTTTCCATATAATTACTGGAAAATCTTGATAAAAACGTGGTAATATGCCAGAAAAGAGGCATTTTAAAATATAATAACTGGAAAATTTTGATAAAAACCTGGTAATATGCCAGAAAAGAGGCATTTTTAAATATAATAACTAGAAAATCATGTTAAAAACGAGGTAATATGCCAGAAAAGAGACATTTCTCCATATAATTACTGGAAAATCTTGTTAAAAACGAGGTAATATGCCAGAAATGAGAGATTTTTCCATATAAATACGTGAAAATTTTGATAAAAACGATGTAATATGCCAGAAAAGAGACATTTCTCCATATATTTACTGGAAAATCTTGTTAAAAACGAAGTAATATGCCAGAAATGAGAGATTTTTCCATATAATTACTGGAAAATCTTGATAAAAACGTGGTAATATGCCAGAAAAGATACATTTTTCCAAATAATTACTGGAAAATCTTGTTAAAAACGTGGTAATATGCCAGAAAAGAGACATTTCTCCATATAATTACTGGTAAATCTTGTTAAAAACGAGGTAATATGCCAGAAAAGAGACATTTTTCCATATAATTACTGGAAAATCTTGATAAAAACGTGGTAATATGCCAGAAAAGAGGCATTTTTAAATATAATAACTGGAAAATCATGTTAAAAACGAGGTAATATGCCAGAAAAGAGACATTTCTCCATATAGTTATATTAGCAAGATAAGCAAGATAGATAAGAGACATTCCAATATAACGTTCCCACGTTATAAACGCAAACGTCATCTAAAAAAACATAAGTTGAATAACCTAACTTATCGCATATGAAAATGCTGATGATTAACAACGTGCCTGCTTCACAGTTACACGAGCGGTTGGAAAATAAACATAATTATATTTTGTTAACGTAGCATTAATTAAAATAAGTAGAATTAAAATAAGAATTTAGTTAGTTGTAAGTTAGATTTAAAACGAGTAACAATCAAATTTGTAATAAAGAAAATAAAATTAAAAATAAATAAATTTTTTTTATATTCGCGAAGTCCTTCAACTCATAATTGGCGCAGCCGTACGGCAAAGTGAAGTGAAAGTGTGTGTAACAGTGTAAAAAAAAAAAAGCGAATAAAAACTTATTTTAAAAGTGAATCCGTCACGGACATTCAACACAGTGATTTTTAATTTGAAGTGTTTGAAAGTTTACGCGACATCTCGGGCTACAGATTTTATAATCGCTCAGAAGACTAGAGGTTCCACCGCATCCACACCAGACACGCTTTGAGAACCGTTACATCCACGACTACAAACCAGGTAAGAACTTTATATATTTTTTTACCTAACTTCTTCGAACTTTAAAATAAATTCGAGGATCTGGAATTGAACCATATTAAAGTGCACTACGAGATAGGCACGCGATTTGGGAAATTCCACGGGAATAGTCTACCATTGCGCACTACTAGATAGACGCAAAAAGACAGTTACATTTTTTTTTAAAATCAGTGCAAATAAATTTGACAAAATTTTTCGTAAAGAAGAAAGTCACACTAAGAAAAAGAAAAATATTGAGTGCTATATATTAAATAGAAATATAAGCGCAATAGAAAAAACAAACCAAGAAATGGACTTGGAACAGTTAACTGCTCAACTAACTGCAATTGCCGGTCAGTTGGGTACCCTAGTTCAGAAACAAACTGAACAGGATGAGGTACTCAAATACCTCGGCCAAAAAATCGAGGAACCAAAACCTCAACATAAGGAAGAAGTCAGATCGGATCGACCGATTGCTGATATATTCCGAATCCCTGATCCCATTAAGTCGATACCTTCGTTCGACGGGAACAGAAAACAGGTTACAGCCTGGCTGAAAACAGCAGAAGAGACGTTAAGACTCTTCGAACATTTAGTTCCACCAGCTCAGTTCACAATGTATGTACAAGCTATAAAAAACAAAATAGAAGGAAAGGCTAGAGATATTTTATGCCTAGCAGGAGACCCCGAAACGTTTCAAGAAGTGAAACAAATACTTCTCGACACCCTGGGAGATAAACAAGAATTGACATACTACAAGTCCCAACTATGGGCAAATAAACAACACGAAAATATGTCAATTCATAACTTCTATACTAAGACAAAACAAATAGTCCAAAGTATAAAATCGCTAGCAAGGCAACAGGAAATCTATAACCAATCCTGGCAAGCGATCAGTACATTTATAGAAGAAGACGCACTGGCAGCATTCCTGTCCGGATTAAGTAAACCATATTTTGGCTTTGCGCAAGCAGCAAAACCTCGAAATGTAGAAGAAGCTTATGCATTCATCTGCAAATTTAGCTGCAATGAATCCATTGCAAACAACTCAAAGAAAACGAGTCAAATAAACCAACAAAGGTTCAGTCAATCAAACCCTTACCAAAAACCAAATACCCAACCTAATTCAAATTTTCAACAACCTAAACAGTTTCAACAATTTTCGAAACAAAATTCAGTAAAAAATTTTAACATTCCAAACCCAAAACCGAAATGGCAAACAGGTGACACACCAACACCTATGGAGGTAGACCTCTCTATGAGATCGCGAAATTCGTTCAATAGAAACATGATAAATAATCATGAAACAAACGAGATTAACTCGAAAAATGATTATGATTCAGATAATCAAAACGAAGAAGATCCCTCCAGTAATTTAGAAATAAACACAAATTTTCAAGAGGAACAGGAAAGCGATACGGAAGACTAAATTTCCTTCCATATCTTATATGCGAAAGCAGACAACCAAATAGAAAAATAAAATTGTTAATAGATACAGGTGCGAACAAAAACATCATCAAACCCGGTATCACTCCAGTAAATCTATTAGAAACCCAAAATACTTCTATCAAAAATATCCTCGGAAACCACGTCGTCAATAAAAAATGTAAAGTTAATTTTCTTCACAAAAACTTACCTGATCAAATATTCTACGAGTTAGAGTTCCATAACTTCTTCGATGGAATTTTGGGCTCTCAATCAATGGCAAAACTTAATGCCAAGATTGATTACAAAAATAATGAAATTCTTCTAAATAATATTAAATTGAAATTTTTACGCTACTATCCCACTGGCAATGTGTATAACCACATAGTTTCATTTGAAACAGCCAAAGAAGGCGAATGGTTCGTCCCTCAATGCGTGGCTCTAAATAGAGAAATTATAGTTCAACCAGGTGTATATAAAGCAAAAAATGGTAAAACTATAGTAAAAATCCTTACGAACGAACCAGAACCACCAAAAAAACTTCCAAGACTGAAATTGGAAGTAAACAACTTCGAAACTCTAAAACCAATCCAAATTTTTAATAATGATTCGATTAACAAAGACGACATAATAAATGCAATTCGAACAACACACCTCAATGATAACGAAAAAAATGCGCTCATTGACAAAATATACAAAAATCAATCAGTTCTGCTGAAAACAAATGAAAAATTATCAGCAACGACCATAATAAAACACAAAATCCTTACACGGGATGAAACACCCGTATATACTCGAACTTACCGATACCCACATCACTTCAAAAATGATGTGGAAGAACAAATCCAAGACATGTTAAACAGCGGCATTATTCAACATTCAAGTAGTCCTTATTCCGCACCAATTTGGGTCGTTCCCAAGAAAACAGACGCTTCTGGGATACGCAAGATAAGAGTAGTTATCGACTATCGAAAATTGAATGAGAAAACAATTGACGATAAATTTCCCATGCCTCAAATCGAGGAAATTTTAGACAACTTAGGAAAATCAACCTACTTCACTACATTAGATCTAAAATCTGGATTTCATCAGATTCAGATGGACGAGAATTCGAAAGCAAAAACAGCCTTTTCTACGGACAAGGGACACTTCGAATTCTGTAGAATGCCATTTGGCCTGAAAAACGGCCCAGCCACTTTCCAACGTGCAATGAACCACGTATTACAAGGGTTGATAGGCACAATTTGTCATGTTTATCTAGATGACATAGTCATAGTTGGTGAAAACCTGAAAAATCACCTAAACAACCTAGAGAAAGTATTCAAACGACTCTCAGAATTCAACTTGAAAATACAACTCGATAAATGTGAATTCCTGAAAAGAGAGACGGAATTCCTGGGACACGTCATCACCCAGGAAGGAGTGAAACCTAACAAAGATAAAATTCAAAAAATCCTCGACTGGCCCTTACCCAGGAATGAGAAGGAAATAAAGCAATTCTTGGGTCTATCAGGATATTACCGGCGATTCATAAGGGATTACTCAAAAATTGCCAAAAACATGACTAAATATTTAAAAAAAGAAACCATACTAAATCTAGCAGATCCAGAATACATAAAGGCATTCGAAACGTTGAAAAATACGATAGCGACAGACCAAATTCTCACCTATCCAGATTTCGATAAGCCGTTTATTTTAACAACAGACGCTTCAGATTTCGCTCTAGGAGCAGTATTATCACAGATACAGAATAATACGGAAAAACCAATTGCGTTCGCATCACGAACGCTTAACTCAACTGAAGTGAAATATGCCACAAACGAGAAAGAGGCATTAGCCATAATATGGGCGGTGAAGAAGTACCAACCGTACCTATACGGTAATAGGTTCACACTAGTAACCGATCATAAGCCTCTTACCTTCATCAAATCATCGGAAAAAAACTCCAAAATTCTAAGATGGAGACTAGAACTGGAAAACTACGATTACGACGTAGTTTACAGGGAAGGCAGAGCAAACGTCGTAGCAGATGCTTTAAGCAGAATGCCGACTATAAAAAATACGACGGAATTAAACACAAACGAGTTAACAGATAGAAACACTCCACGTGAATCTGACAAAACTCAAACCGAGCGCATACAACCTTCGGACGACATCGAAACCGTTCATTCAGCAAACACGTCAGATGATCATTACATTCATTTTTCCGACAGACCCATAAACTATTACAGAAATCACCGACAGACCCATAAACTATTACAGAAATCAACTAATATTCAGAATTACAAACATAAATGTAATTATTTCGGAAGAAATCTTCCCCGGTTTTAAGAGAATTATCATGTCGCAACAAACATTCGAAGAAACCGACATTACAGAATTCTTGAAGAAGTATCATAACGGTAAACAATCGGCGATAATGGCACCCGAAAGTTTATACGATAAAATTCAAACATCATTTAGACGGAACTTCTGTCAAAATGGTCATTTTATCTTCGTGACCAAAATAGTTGAAGACATAACAAATGAAGAAAGACAAAATAGAATAATAATAAAGGAACATGAACGGGCCCACAGAGGGACCAACGAAGTAGAAAGTCAAATAAGGCGAGCTTACTTCTTCCCACGGATGGGTAACAAAATCAGAACCCACATTAATGCGTGCAACATCTGCAACACGCATAAATACGACCGCAAGCCTTATAACATAAAAATATCCCCATGGCCAATCACGGAGAAGCCGTTAGAAAGGGTACACATCGATATTTTTATTATAAACAGGAATAATTTTCTTTCAATCATTGATTCATTCTCAAAACATCTCCAGATGATACCAATAGAGACGAAAAACATACTCGATGTAACCAACGCCTTAAACAAATATTTCACACTCTTTGGAATTCCGAACAACATAATCTCAGATCAAGAAACTACATTTCAATCCACCCAAATGAAAGAGTTCTTAAACAACCTTAACATCAGGTTGGAGTATGCTTCATCTTCCGAATCCAATGGTCAAATTGAAAAGACGCACGCTACCATAATCGAAATTTTCAATACAAATAAACATAAAATGTCAAACCCGAATACTTCAACTACCATCGAACTGGCAGTTGCCCTGTATAACAACACCGTTCATTCAGCTACTGGCTTCACGCCAAATGAAGTAATTTTCAACCAGAATAACTTCATCGACCCGAGAGAAATTCAAGAACGGGCAAAAGACATATTCAAAACAGTTAACTCTAACCTAGAAAAAGCAAGAGCAAAAATTATAAAACTGAATGATAAAAAGGAAGAACCACCAAATCTTACAGACGAACAAATAGTATATTTTAAACCAAATGTAAGATCATTCATAACAGTAAAGATAAAACATTCCATACAAACAGGAATATTAAAAGGAACAAAAATAAGATAAAAAGATTAAAACAAATAAATAAAAAATAATTTCTTCTTTTGATTTCTTATATCATTCCAGGAAAATTTGATACAGTTTCGATTAAAATCTATTTTTGGTTCTGAAAACTTATAAAGAAAGTAAACAATTATAATTTCTAGCTGTAAGATAATAGTTTAAATTTTTAAATTGTAAAATTTAATTAAGTAAAATAGAATTAAGCATACTAGTTAGTAAGAGTAAATTACGTTTAGTCGCCCAATAATTTTCAAGAAAAAAAAATTAAATTTAAAATTTTAAAATAATTTTTCAAAGTTTGTTTTGTTTATTTTGAACAATGTATTTTTTAAAGAAATTAATTATATTAATCTTAATTCCCCAAATTTATAAAAGTCAAAAGCTAGAAATCAGAGATCTACAAGAAGATCCAATTTTATTGATTAAAATAAAAACATGTAAAATTCAAACTGGGGTCATAAAAATTCTACACCCCATAAACTTAACTAACTTAGAAATAACTATAGAATCCATTGGTAAAATTGCTATTAATAAATTAAATGACAAGCTAGAATTATACAATATAATAGAACAAAAATATAAAAAATTAATCAACAACTTCCACCAAATAAAACCAAGCTCAAGTACAAGGCACAAACGTTGGGATACCTTAGGCTCAGCATGGAAATGGCTAGCGGGAAATCCCGATGCCGAAGACCTACGCGTAATCAATGGTTCGATGAACGAACTAACCAACGCAAACAACCAACAGGTAAAGATAAATGAACAAATCAACAGAAGAATCGAGCGAATAACAAATACCGTAAATAATGCAATGAAAAACACCACCATGGCGAACAAAGTAATTTTGACAGAAATAGAGATGATAGCAACGATCATAAACATCGATACAATCAACACAATACTAGAAGACATCCAGGACGCAATAGTTAGAACAAAACTGGAACTTCCAAGCAACAAAATCCTGACAATAAAGGAAATCATCACGATTAAAGACCTCTTAACCAACCAAGGAATCAATATTACCTTACCAGATGAGGCACTTCAGTATGTGACTCCAAAAATCGCAATAAATAAAGAAACTTTACTTTATATACTTCAAGTACCCAAACTAGAGGAAGAAGAATCAACAGTTATTATGATCAAACCTTTAGTTATCAACAACACAATCATAAGGAATTATACGCAACATCTCGTTAAATCCAAAAACAAATTATTCATCACACTGGAACACAATAGCTTCGTTCAAAAACATTCCCAAATAAAAGAATTCCAAGATAGTTGCATTAAACCATTGGTAATGGGGACTAGAAGCCAATGCAACGTCACAAAAGACCCAGAAACAACGATCCAGTACATCTCCGAAAACAAAATTCTAATAAACAATGCCAAGAACGAAATGCTATATTCAAATTGCGGACCAAGTAACCGAAAATTGACAGGAAACTTTCTAATAGATTTCTTCAATTGCTCAATAACATTTAATAATAAAAAGTTTCACGCATACGAGATAAAAAGTGAAATGCAAATAATACAAGGAGCACTACACAATGTTGAGGCAACACGAAAACTGATATCAACCCTGAATTTTGAGGAAATCAACCAAGACAATATACAGAATAGGAAACAACTGGAACATGTATACCTAAGACAAGCAAACCATCAAACCTGGATTTGGGGATTATCAGGAGGAATATAAATATCATCGGTGTGCATTTTATCATTAATAATCTACGTCGGTATCGTCAGGTGCAAACCAACGGTAACAATAAAAAATTCAGGTGGTCCATCACAAGAAGAGACAAACACCGAACATAACACGCCCCCTTCAGAGTTATTGAAGAAATACGGAATCAACCCAAAGACCGAGGACGTCCTTTTTCACCCCCGGGAGGAGTTATATTAGCAAGATAAGCAAGATAGATAAGAGACATTCCAATATAACGTTCCCACGTTATAAACGCAAACGTCATCTAAAAAAACATAAGTTGAATAACCTAACTTATCGCATATGAAAATGCTGATGATTAACAACGTGCCTGGTACACAGTTACACGAGCGGTTGGAAAATAAACATAATTATATTTTGTTAACGTAGCATTAATTAAAATAAGTAGAATTAAAATAAGAATTTAGTTAGTTGTAAGTTAGATTTAAAACGAGTAACAATCAAATTTGTAATAAAGAAAATAAAATTAAAAATAAATAAATTTTTTTTATATTCGCGAAGTCCTTCAACTCATAATTATATTTCGAGGCCAGGTAGTTTGAAAAGCTCCAGTTTCAGTGATGAACTGGCGTGACAAGCAGAACCAGAAAGTAAATTCTGAAGTTCCAAGTCTGCTTTTTGCGCTTGTGCGATCTTGTTGCAGTCGAAGTGAGTCTCGACTGTGGCCGTTTCGTTTGATGTTGTGCGCGAAAGTGTATCCGCGACAACGTTTTCGGTACCTTGAACATGCTGGATGTCCGTGGTAAATTGACTAATATAATCCAAGTGGCGTGCTTGCCTTGGATTGCGTTCAGTTTTAGACTGAATTGCTCGAGTGAGAGGCTTGTGGTCGGTGTAAATTGTGAAGTCCCGACCCTCGACAAAATATCTGAAGTGTTTGATTGCTAGATATATTGCGAGTAATTCCCGATCGAATGCAGAGTATTTCTTTTCGGCATCCGAGAGCTTCTTTGAGAAGAATCCCAGGGGCTCCCAACACTTGTCGTTGTACTGTTGCATGACTGCTCCGACAGCAGTGTTTGATGCATCAGTAGCTATGCTGAGCTTTGAGTCGCTCAGTGGATGAGACAAGAGTGTTGTGCGTGCCAATTCAGCCTTGAGTGACGTGAATGCGTGTTGACATTCGTCAGGCCAAGAGAAGTTCTTGTCTGTTTTGGGCTTACGTAGTAGTACTGCCAGGTGGCTGTGAATTGGGTTGAGTATTTCAGCGAGCTTTGGTATGAATCGGTGGTAGTAGTTGACCATGCCGATGAATCGCTGAATTCTTTTGATTGAGGTTGGAGCTGGGAATTCTTTAATGGCATTGATTCGTTCTTGTGAAGGAAGGATGCCATTAGCGGTAATCTTGTGGCTGAGGAAATCAAGAGTGGATGTGAACATCAAACTCGACAAGTCGTTGGAAAAGTGTTTCCAGATGGAGGTTGTGTTGTTCCTCAGTTTGAGATGCCACAAGAATGTCGTCTATGTAGACGAAAACGAAGTCGAGATCTCGAACGACTTCGTTCATGAAGCGCTGAAACGTTTGTGCGGCATTGCGTAATCCAAATGGCATTCGGGTGTATTCGAAGAGGCCAAATGGTGTGGTGATTGCCGTTTTGAAAACGTCTTCAGGTGCCACGGGAATGTGGTGATAACCTCTGATGAGATCAAGTTTGGAGAAAACTTTGCAGCCATGCAAGTGCATGGTGAAGTTTTGAATGTGGGGTATCGGGTAGCGATCCGGTATCGTAACCGTGTTTAAACGCCGATAGTCCCCACATGGCCTCCAGTCTTGATCTTTCTTCTTGACCATGTGTAATGGACAAGAGACGGAAGATGTCGATGTTCGACAAATTCCTAATTCCACCATGTGTTGAAATTCTGCTTGTGCAGCTTTGTGACGCACCGAATCTAGTCTGCGTGGTCTCGACACGGGCAGATGGCCTTCCGTGACGATGTGATGAACCACGTTGTGTCGGACTGGCATTTTGTAGTTCGGCTCTGCTGTAAGTAGTGGGTACTTTTTGAGCAGAGTGCCGTAGCCGTTGTCGATGTTAAAATGGATCGGTGTTGGTGTGTTAACACGAACCATTGTGGCGTTTATTGACAGCTTTGTAGCTGGGTCAATCAGCCGTTTGCGTTTGACATCGACAAGAAGTCCGAATTTGCTTAGAAAATCGGCGCCAATGATCGGACGGTTCACTGCAGCTAGTATGAAAGCATGCGTGAAGGTTCGTTTGAGTCCGATATCCACGTTAAGCCGTTAATTTTGTGCCGTACGTGTGGATGATTGGCCCATTGGCAGCCGATAAGACTAGATTTGAATTTCGATTTGATAATGAATATTTCAATTTGTAATTCATTGCTGGAATAACCGAAAGGTCAGCGCCAGTGTCGACTAAGTAGGTGAGTTTGTTGTGTCTATCGTACACAAACAAACGTGACGTATAGGGTGTGTTTGTGGTCAGGGGAGGCATGTTGCTCTCAACCCGTCACTCTAGTAGTTTTTTTGATGGTCAATGTCCAGTTTTACGGCGGCCGCGGACGTCGATGGTTGCGACGTGGTGAAATTGCACGGTGGCGTGCATTTTCTGGCGGCTCTACCAAACTTTGTGTTGAATCAGCATTTACCATGTTGGTATATGTTGTTGCTGGGACTGCGGGTTCGATTGCGTGAGGGAGCTCGTCGTCCACGCGAACGGCTTCGACCTCTGAGTAACCCGTCGAGTCTGGACTCGATTCTCGACAGTCTTTGTTCGAGTGTGTTTGGTGCTGTTGCTGAACGGGGAGTTCTGTCTCCACTGCGTTCTCTTGATTGCCGGTATGGACTATTGACTTGGCTGACGCTTTGAGATGTGATGTTTATGACATCATACATCTTGTCCGCTATTTTGGCTAACGTTTGTGTCGTGGAGGATTCGGGCTGTGCTACCAGCGCTATGCGAATCAACTCCGGCATTTTACGTACCCACAAAGATTTAATGATATTTTCATTAAAATTGTTGTTAGCCAGTGTTTGTATGTGGCGTAAAGCGTCAGATGGTTTTTGGTCGCCTAATTGCTGTCCTGAAAGCAATTGTTCTAGCTGACGTTCGCCCGATGGTGCTAGTCGTTCTAGCAGCGTTTGTTTCAATGTGTTGTATTGGTTGGTTGTCGGCGGATTGAGGAGGAGATCCGAGATCACATCGCACGTTTCTGGTTGCAAGGCTGATAATGTTTGCAGGTACTTGGTTTTATCAGCGTATATACCTTGCAGTCCGAATTGTATTTCGGCGAGCTGAAACCATGTGTTTGCTCTTTGTGGCCAGAAAGGTTGTATTGTGATTCGCTGATGTGATGCCGCGATCTCTACTTGTGGACTAGCGCCTTGAGGCGTGGTGTCCATTTTTTGTGGTTGATCTTTTTCATCATCCGACATTTTGCACAAACCAATAAAACAATAAAAATACAACAATACAATACTATACCGTGAGAAACCCCCGAATATGGAGTTCCTTTCGTCCTACCTTATATTGGGGGGGCTCGTTGAAATGTGTGGCAAAAAAAATTCAGAAAATGCAAGGTGAAATTGGAACAGCGGATTTTATGTGCAGCGAGAAACCGACCAGTGTGTGTGAAAAATGGATGGGTGCGCACGTGGTGGTGAAAAATATATATATGAATATGAAAATTTTACAGTAAGAAAATGATTCTACGTTAAGAAAAACAAAATGAATTTACGTTAAAAATAATAACAAAAAAAATGATTCTACGTTAATAATTAAAATTTTGCAATGAAAGTACAAGAAAAAAATTTTGTATATATATAAAAAAAAACTTTGTACCGGTTTAATTGTTGTTATTCCTGCTGCTGCTGATGATCCTGCTGCGTTGCGGTGAGGGTTGGTCGCGTCACCGTTGTTATTTGTCCCACGGTGTCCCTCGTTGTTGCGTGGAATGGCCCTACGCACGTCTCCGCTTAAATTTTTTGTATCCCTCGGTGCGTGGGTGGGACGTCCCCTACTCCACGTTTTTTTTTTACTGTCTTCCCACGCGGTTATTATTTTTTAGATGCACTTGTCACGGAATATTATAGGAATTGTATGTTGCGTGTTTTATTTATTTAATGCGGTAAAAACCGCCGTCGATTGGTCACCACTTATAGGATTTGTTTCCTAATTAATGTTGCTTGTCCAATTCGGACTTCTCAAGTTAAAACACCAAAACACAATAATATTCAATTAATTAATTTTGGTTTGATTTGTATACCATTTATTTTTGATGTACACGTATTTTATTTATTTATAATTTATTTATTTATTTATTTTATTTAATTTATTTTAATATTTAATTTATATATTTATATATATATGTATGTACCACCACTCGCACATGTGACATTTGCAAAAACTAAAAACGCAATATGGATGACAATATTTGTGTTGTCTTGTTTTTGTTGTATGACGTCGCCTTCGTGTCCAAAATGCATGTCGTATTTTGGAGAGGGAACAGATGCGCCGGCGACGGTCGACATTGCACTTTACTATAATTGTTTTATAGTAGTGGTTCGGCTATTGGATGTGTGATGGGGTTAGTGAATGCTTAATTCAAATAAGTTGATTTATATTTGAATTTCACTAATTGTTTTGTTTGTGGCAGAATCGAATATCGGTGAGTCGAATATTCGAGCTGCTACATATTATTAAAAACGATGTAAAATGCCAGAAAAGAGACATTTGTCCATATAATTACGGGAAAAACATGACAAAAACGAGGAAATATACCCGAAAAGAGACAATTCTCCATATAATTACTGGAAAATCTTGTTAAAAACGAGGTAATATGCCAGAAAAGAGACATTTTTCCATATAATTACTGGAAAATCTTGTTAAAAACGAGGTAATATGCCAGAAAAGAAATATTTCTCCATATAATTACAGGAAAATCTTGTTAAAAACGAGGTAATATGCCAGAAAAGAAACATTTCACCATATAATTACATATAAATATTATTAAAAACCATGTAATATGTCAGAAAAGAGACATTTTTCCATATAATTACGAGAAAATCTTGATAAAAACGTGGTAATATGCCAGAAAAGATACATTTTTCCATATAATTACTGGAAAATCTTGTTAAAAACGAGGTAATATGCCAGAAAAGAGACATTTTTCCATATAATTACTGGAAAATCTTGTTAAAAACGAGGTAATATGCCAGAAAAGAAACATTTCTCCATTTAAATACTGGAAAATATTATTAAAAACGATGTAAAATGCCAGAAAAGAGACATTTTTCCATATAATTACGGGAAAAACATGACAAAAACGAGGAAATATACCCGAAAAGAGACAATTCTCCATATAATTACTGGAAAATCTTGTTAAAAACGAGGTAATATGCCAGAAAAGAGACATTTTTCCTTATAATTACTGGAAAATCTTGTTAAAAACGAGGTAATATGCCAGAAAAGAGACATTTTTCCATATAATTACTGGAAAATCTTGTTAAAAACGAGGTAATATGCCAGACAAGAAACATTTCTCCATTTAAATACTGGAAAATATTATTAAAAACGATGTAAAATGCCAGAAAAGAGACATTTTTCCATATAATTACGGGAAAAACATGACAAAAACGAGGAAATATACCCGAAAAGAGACAATTCTCCATATAATTACTGGAAAATCTTGTTAAAAACGAGGTAATATGCCAGAAAAGAGACATTTTTCCTTATAATTACTGGAAAATCTTGTTAAAAACGAGGTAAAATGCCAGAAAAGAGACATTTTTCCATATAATTACGGGAAAAACATGACAAAAACGAGGAAATATACCCGAAAAGAGACAATTCTCCATATAATTACTGGAAAATCTTGTTAAAAACGAGGTAATATGCCAGAAAAGAGACATTTTTCCATATAATTACTGGAAAATCTTGTTATAAACGAGGTAATATGCCAGAAAAGAAATATTTCTCCATATAATTACAGGAAAATCTTGTTAAAAACGAGGTAATATGCCAGAAAAGAAACATTTCACCATATAATTACATATAAATATTATTAAAAACCATGTAATATGTCAGAAAAGAGACATTTTTCCATATAATTACGAGAAAATCTTGATAAAAACGTGGTAATATGCCAGAAAAGATACATTTTTCCATATAATTACTGGAAAATCTTGTTAAAAACGAGGTAATATGCCAGAAAAGAGACATTTTTCCATATAATTACTGGAAAATCTTGTTAAAAACGAGGTAATATGCCAGACAAGAAACATTTCTCCATTTAAATACTGGAAAATATTATTAAAAACGATGTAAAATGCCAGAAAAGAGACATTTTTCCATATAATTACGGGAAAAACATGACAAAAACGAGGAAATATACCCGAAAAGAGACAATTCTCCATATAATTACTGGAAAATCTTGTTAAAAACGAGGTAATATGCCAGAAAAGAAACATTTCTCCATTTAAATACTGGAAAATATTATTAAAAACGATGTAAAATGCCAGAAAAGAGACATTTTTCCATATAATTACGGGAAAAACATGACAAAAACGAGGAAATATACCCGAAAAGAGACAATTCTCCATATAATTACTGGAAAATCTTGTTAAAAACGAGGTAATATGCCAGAAAAAAGACATTTTTCCATATAATTACGGGAAAAACATGACAAAAACGAGGAAATATTCCCGAAAAGAGACAATTCTCGATATAATTACTGGAAAATCTTGTTAAAAACGAGGTAATATGCCAGAAAAGAAACATTTCTCCATTTAAATACTGGAAAATATTATTAAAAACGATGTAAAATGCCAGAAAAGAGACATTTTTCCATATAATTACGGGAAAAACATGACAAAAACGAGGAAATATACCCGAAAAGAGACAATTCTCCATATAATTACTGGAAAATCTTGTTAAAAACGAGGTAATATGCCAGAAAAGAGACATTTTTCCATATAATTACTGGAAAATCTTGTTAAAAACGAGGTAATATGCCAGAAAAGAGACATTTTTCCATATAATTACGGGAAAAACATGACAAAAACGAGGAAATATACCCGAAAAGAGACAATTCTCCATATAATTACTGGAAAATCTTGTTAAAAACGAGGTAATATGCCAGAAAAGAAACATTTCTCCATTTAAATACTGGAAAATATTATTAAAAACGATGTAAAATGCCAGAAAAGAGACATTTTTCCATATAATTACGGGAAAAACATGACAAAAACGAGGAAATATACCCGAAAAGAGACAATTCTCCATATAATTACTGGAAAATCTTGTTAAAAACGAGGTAATATGCCAGAAAAGAAACATTTCTCCATTTAAATACTGGAAAATATTATTAAAAACGATGTAAAATGCCAGAAAAGAGACATTTTTCCATATAATTACGGGAAAAACATGACAAAAACGAGGAAATATACCCGAAAAGAGACAATTCTCCATATAATTACTGGAAAATCTTGTTAAAAACGAGGTAATATGCCAGAAAAGAGACATTTTTCCATATAATTACTGGAAAATCTTGTTAAAAACGAGGTAATATGCCAGAAAAGAGACATTTTTCCATATAATTACTGGAAAATCTTGTTAAAAACGAGGTAATATGCCAGAAAAGAAACATTTCTCCATTTAAATACTGGAAAATTTTATTAAAAACGATGTAAAATGCCAGAAAAGAGACATTTTTCCATATAATTACGGGAAAAACATGACAAAAACGAGGAAATATACCCGAAAAGAGACAATTCTCCATATAATTACTGGAAAATCTTGTTAAAAACGAGGTAATATGCCAGAAAAGAGACATTTTTCCATATAATTACTGGAAAATCTTGTTAAAAACGAGGTAATATGCCAGAAAAGAGACATTTTTCCATATAATTACGGGAAAAACATGACAAAAACGTGGAAATATACCCGAAAAGAGACAATTCTCCATACTGGAAAATCTTGTTAAAAACGAGGTAATATGCCAGAAAAGAAACATTTCTCCATTTAAATACTGGAAAATATTATTAAAAACGATGTAAAATGCCAGAAAAGAGACATTTTTCCATATAATTACGGGAAAAACATGACAAAAACGAGGAAATATACCCGAAAAGAGACAATTCTCCATATAATTACTGGAAAATCTTGTTAAAAACGAGGTAATATGCCAGAAAAGAAACATTTCTCCATTTAAATACTGGAAAATATTATTAAAAACGATGTAAAATGCCAGAAAAGTGACATTTTTCCATATAATTACGGGAAAAATATGACAAAAACGAGGAAATATACCCGAAAAGAGACAATTCTCCATATAATTACTGGAAAATCTTGTTAAAAACGAGGTAATATGCCAGAAAAGAGACATTTTTCCATATAATTACTGGAAAATCTTGTTAAAAACGAGGTAATATGCCAGAAAAGAGACATTTTTCCATATAATTACGGGAAAAACATGACAAAAACGAGGAAATATACCCGAAAAGAGGCAATTCTCCATATAATTACTGGAAAATCTTGTTAAAAACGAGGTAATATTCCCGAAAAGAGACAATTCTCCATATAATTACTGGAAAATCTTGTTAAAAAGGAGGTAATATGCCAGAAAAGAGACATTTATCCATATAATTACGGGAAAAACATGACATAAACGAGGAAATATACCCGAAAAGAGACAATTCTCCATATAATTACTGGAAAATCTAGTTAAAAACGAGGTAATATGCCAGAAAAGAAACATTTCTCCATTTAAATACTGGAAAATATTATTAAAAACGATGTAAAATGCCAGAAAAGAGACATTTTTCCATATAATTACGGGAAAAACATGACAAAAACGAGGAAATATACCCGAAAAGAGACAATTCTCCATATAATTACTGGAAAATCTTGTTAAAAACGAGGTAATATGCCAGAAAAGAGACATTTTTCCATATAATTACTGGAAAATCTTGTTAAAAACGAGGTAATATGCCAGAAAAGAGACATTTTTCCATATAATTACTGGAAAATCTTGTTAAAAACGAGGTAATATGCCAGAAAAGAAATATTTCTCCATATAATTACAGGAAAATCTTGTTAAAAACGAGGTAATATGCCAGAAAAGAAACATTTCACCATATAATTACATATAAATATTATTAAAAACCATGTAATATGTCAGAAAAGAGACATTTTTCCATATAATTACGAGAAAATCTTGATAAAAACGTGGTAATATGCCAGAAAAGATACATTTTTCCATATAATTACTGGAAAATCTTGTTAAAAACGAGGTAATATGCCAGAAAAGAGACATTTTTCCATATAATTACTGGAAAATCTTGTTAAAAACGAGGTAATATGCCAGAAAAGAAACATTTCTCCATTTAAATACTGGAAAATATTATTAAAAACGATGTAAAATGCCAGAAAAGAGACATTTTTCCATATAATTACGGGAAAAACATGACAAAAACGAGGAAATATACCCGAAAAGAGACAATTCTCCATATAATTACTGGAAAATCTTGTTAAAAACGAGGTAATATGCCAGAAAAGAAACATTTCTCCATTTAAATACTGGAAAATATTATTAAAAACGATGTAAAATGCCAGAAAAGAGACATTTTTCCATATAATTACGGGAAAAACATGACAAAAACGAGGAAATATACCCGAAAAGAGACAATTCTCCATATAATTACTGGAAAATCTTGTTAAAAACGAGGTAATATGCCAGAAAAGAGACATTTTTCCATATAATTACTGAAAATCTTGTTAAAAACGAGGTAATATGCCAGAAAAGAAACATTTTTCCATATAATTACGGGAAAAACATGACAAAAACGAGGAAATATACCCGAAAAGAGACAATTCTCCATATAATTACTGGAAAATCTTGTTAAAAACAAGGTAATATGCCAGAAAAGAAACATTTCTCCATTTAAATACTGGAAAATATTATTAAAAACGATGTAAAATGCCAGAAAAGAGACATTTTTCCATATATATACGGGAAAAATATGACAAAAACGAGGAAATATACCCGAAAAGAGACAATTCTCCATATAATTACTGGAAAATCTTGTTAAAAACGAGGTAATATGCCAGAAAAGAAACATTTCTCCATTTAAATACTGGAAAATATTATTAAAAACGATGTAAAATGCCAGAAAAGAGACATTTTTCCATATAATTACGGGAAAAACATGACAAAAACGAGGAAATATACCCGAAAAGAGACAATTCTCCATATAATTACTGGAAAATCTTGTTAAAAACGAGGTAATATGCCAGAAAAGAGACATTTTTCCATATAATTACTGGAAAATCTTGTTAAAAACGAGGTAATATGCCAGAAAAGAGACATTTTTCCATATAATTACGGGAAAAACATGACAAAAACGAGGAAATATACCCGAAAAGAGACAATTCTCCATATAATTACTGGAAAATCTTGTTAAAAACGAGGTAATATGCCAGAAAAGAGACATTTTTCCATATAATTACTGGAAAATCTTGTTAAAAACGAGGTAATATGCCAGAAAAGAGACATTTTTCCATATAATTACTGGAAAATCTTGTTAAAAACGAGGTAATATGCCAGAAAAGAAACATTTCTCCATTTAAATACTGGAAAATATTATTAAAAACGATGTAAAATGCCAGAAAAGAGACATTTTTCCATATAATTACGGGAAAAACATGACAAAAACGAGGAAATATACCCGAAAAGAGACAATTCTCCATATAATTACTGGAAAATCTTGTTAAAAACGAGGTAATATGCCAGAAAAGAAACATTTCTCCATTTAAATACTGGAAAATATTATTAAAAACGATGTAAAATGCCAGAAAAGAGACATTTTTCCATATAATTACGGGAAAAACATGACAAAAACGAGGAAATATACCCGAAAAGAGACAATTCTCCATATAATTACTGGAAAATCTTGTTAAAAACGAGGTAATATGCCAGAAAAGAAACATTTCTCCATTTAAATACTGGAAAATATTATTAAAAACGATGTAAAATGCCAGAAAAGAGACATTTTTCCATATAATTACGGGAAAAACATGACAAAAACGAGGAAATATACCCGAAAAGAGACAATTCTCCATATAATTACTGGAAAATCTTGTTAAAAACGAGGTAATATGCCAGAAAAGAAACATTTCTCCATTTAAATACTGGAAAATATTATTAAAAACGATGTAAAATGCCAGAAAAGAGACATTTTTTCATATAATTACGGGAAAAACATGACAAAAACGAGGAAATATACCCGAAAAGAGACAATTCTCCATATAATTACTGGAAAATCTTGTTAAAAACGAGGTAATATGCCAGAAAAGAAACATTTCTCCATTTAAATACTGGAAAATATTATTAAAAACGATGTAAAATGCCAGAAAAGAGACGTATAATTACGGGAAAAACATGACAAAAACGAGGAAATATACCCGAAAAGAGACAATTCTCCATATAATTACTGGAAAATCTTGTTAAAAACGAGGTAATATGCCAGAAAAGAGACATTTTTCCATATAATTACTGGAAAATCTTGTTAAAAACGAGGTAATATGCCAGAAAAGAGACATTTTTCCATATAATTACGGGAAAAACATGACAAAAACGAGGAAATATACCCGAAAAGAGACAATTCTCCATATAATTACTGGAAAATCTTGTTAAAAACGAGGTAATATGCCAGAAAAGAGACATTTTTCCATATAATTACTGGAAAATCTTGTTAAAAACGAGGTAATATGCCAGAAAAGAGACATTTTTCCATATAATTACTGGAAAATCTTGTTAAAAACGAGGTAATATGCCAGAAAAGAAACATTTCTCCATTTAAATACTGGAAAATATTATTAAAAACGATGTAAAATGCCAGAAAAGAGACATTTTTCCATATAATTACGGGAAAAACATGACAAAAACGAGGAAATATACCCGAAAAGAGACAATTCTCCATATAATTACTGGAAAATCTTGTTAAAAACGAGGTAATATGCCAGAAAAGAGACATTTTTCCATATAATTACTGGAAAATCTTGTTAAAAACGAGGTAATATGCCAGAAAAGAGACATTTTTCCATATAATTACGGGAAAAACATGACAAAAACGAGGAAATATACCCGAAAAGAGACAATTCTCCATATAATTACTGGAAAATCTTGTTAAAAACGAGGTAATATGCCAGAAAAGAAACATTTCTCCATTTAAATACTGGAAAATATTATTAAAAACGATGTAAAATGCCAGAAAAGAGACATTTTTCCATATAATTACGGGAAAAACATGACAAAAACGAGGAAATATACCCGAAAAGAGACAATTCTCCATATAATTACTGGAAAATCTTGTTAAAAACGAGGTAATATGCCAGAAAAGAAACATTTCTCCATTTAAATACTGGAAAATATTATTAAAAACGATGTAAAATGCCAGAAAAGAGACATTTTTCCATATAATTACGGGAAAAACATGACAAAAACGAGGAAATATACCCGAAAAGAGACAATTCTCCATATAATTACTGGAAAATCTTGTTAAAAACGAGGTAATATGCCAGAAAAGAGACATTTTTCCATATAATTACTGGAAAATCTTGTTAAAAACGAGGTAATATGCCAGAAAAGAGACATTTTTCCATATAATTACGGGAAAAACATGACAAAAACGAGGAAATATACCCGAAAAGAGACAATTCTCCATATAATTACTGGAAAATCTTGTTAAAAACGAGGTAATATGCCAGAAAAGAATCATTTCTCCATTTAAATACTGGAAAATATTATTAAAAACGATGTAAAATGCCAGAAAAGAGACATTTTTCCATATAATTACGGGAAAAACATGACAAAAACGAGGAAATATACCCGAAAAGAGACAATTCTCCATATAATTACTGGAAAATCTTGTTAAAAACGAGGTAATATGCCAGAAAAGAGACATTTTTCAATATAATTACTGGAAAATCTTGTTAAAAACGAGGTAATATGCCAGAAAAGAGACATTTTTCCATATAATTACGGGAAAAACATGACAAAAACGAGGAAATATACCCGAAAAGAGACAATTCTCCATATAATTACTGGAAAATCTTGTTAAAAACGAGGTAATATGCCAGAAAAGAAATATTTCTCCATTTAAATACTGGAAAATATTATTAAAAACGATGTAAAATGCCATAAAAGAGACATTTTTCTATATAATTACGGGAAAAACATGACAAAAACGAGGAAATATACCCGAAAAGAGACAATTCTCCATATAATTACTGGAAAATCTTGTTAAAAACGAGGTAATATGCCAGAAAAGAAACATTTCTCCATTTAAATACTGGAAAATATTATTAAAAACGATGTAAAATGCCAGAAAAGAGACATTTTTCCATATAATTACGGGAAAAACATGACAAAAACGAGGAAATATACCCGAAAAGAGACAATTCTCCATATAATTACTGGAAAATCTTGTTAAAAACGAGGTAATATGCCAGAAAAGAGACATTTTTCCATATAATTACTGGAAAATCTTGTTAAAAACGAGGTAATATGCCAGAAAAGAGACATTTTTCCATATAATTACGGGAAAAACATGACAAAAACGAGGAAATATACCCGAAAAGAGACAATTCTCCATATAATTACTGGAAAATCTTGTTAAAAACGAGGTAATATGCCAGAAAAGAGACATTTTTCCATATAATTACTGGAAAATCTTGTTAAAAACGAGGTAATATGCCAGAAAAGAAACATTTCTCCATTTAAATACTGGAAAATATTATTAAAAACGATGTAAAATGCCAGAAAAGAGACATTTTTCCATATAATTACGGGAAAAACATGACAAAAACGAGGAAATATACCCGAAAAGAGACAATTCTCCATATAATTACTGGAAAATCTTGTTAAAAACGAGGTAAAATGCCAGAAAAGAGACATTTTTCCATATAATTACGGGAAAAACATGACAAAAACGAGGAAATATACCCGAAAAGAGACAATTCTCCATATAATTACTGGAAAATCTTGTTAAAAACGAGGTAATATGCCAGAAAAGAGACATTTTTCCATATAATTACTGGAAAATCTTGTTAAAAACGAGGTAATATGCCAGAAAAGAAATATTTCTCCATATAATTACAGGAAAATCTTGTTAAAAACGAGGTAATATGCCAGAAAAGAAACATTTCACCATATAATTACATATAAATATTATTAAAAACCATGTAATATGTCAGAAAAGAGACATTTTTCCATATAATTACGAGAAAATCTTGATAAAAACGTGGTAATATGCCAGAAAAGATACATTTTTCCATATAATTACTGGAAAATCTTGTTAAAAACGAGGTAATATGCCAGAAAAGAGACATTTTTCCATATAATTACTGGAAAATCTTGTTAAAAACGAGGTAATATGCCAGAAAAGAAACATTTCTCCATTTAAATACTGGAAAATATTATTAAAAACGATGTAAAATGCCAGAAAAGAGACATTTTTCCATATAATTACGGGAAAAACATGACAAAAACGAGGAAATATACCCGAAAAGAGACAATTCTCCATATAATTACTGGAAAATCTTGTTAAAAACGAGGTAATATGCCAGAAAAGAAACATTTCTCCATTTAAATACTGGAAAATATTATTAAAAACGATGTAAAATGCCAGAAAAGAGACATTTTTCCATATAATTACGGGAAAAACATGACAAAAACGAGGAAATATACCCGAAAAGAGACAATTCTCCATATAATTACTGGAAAATCTTGTTAAAAACGAGGTAATATGCCAGAAAAGAGACATTTTTCCATATAATTACTGGAAAATCTTGTTAAAAACGAGGTAATATGCCAGAAAAGAGACATTTTTCCATATAATTACGGGAAAAACATGACAAAAACGAGGAAATATACCCGAAAAGAGACAATTCTCCATATAATTACTGGAAAATCTTGTTAAAAACGAGGTAATATGCCAGAAAAGAAACATTTCTCCATTTAAATACTGGAAAATATTATTAAAAACGATGTAAAATGCCAGAAAAGAGACATTTTTCCATATAATTACGGGAAAAACATGACAAAAACAAGGAAATATACCCGAAAAGAGACAATTCTCCATATAATTACTGGAAAATCTTGTTAAAAACGAGGTAATATGCCAGAAAAGAAACATTTCTCCATTTAAATACTGGAAAATATTATTAAAAACGATGTAAAATGCCAGAAAAGAGACATTTTTCCATATAATTACGGGAAAAACATGACAAAAACGAGGAAATATACCCGAATAGAGACAATTCTCCATATAATTACTGGAA
The DNA here is from genome assembly GCA_951394425.1 of Tipula unca. Lineage (NCBI taxonomy): Eukaryota > Metazoa > Arthropoda > Insecta > Diptera > Tipulidae > Tipula > Tipula unca. The sequence goes on from OX596381.1 coordinate 110,068,350, forward strand.
AATCTTGTTAAAAACGAGGTAATATGCCAGAAAAGAGACATTTTTCCATATAATTACTGGAAAATCTTGTTAAAAACGAGGTAATATGCCAGAAAAGAGACATTTTTCCATATAATTACTGGAAAAACATGACAAAAACGAGGAAATATACCCGAAAAGAGACAATTCTCCATATAATTACTGGAAAATCTTGTTAAAAACGAGGTAATATGCCAGAAAAGAAACATTTCTCCATTTAAATACTGGAAAATATTATTAAAAACGATGTAAAATGCCAGAAAAGAGACATTTTTCCATATAATTACGGGAAAAACATGACAAAAACGAGGAAATATACCCGAAAAGAGACAATTCTCCATATAATTACTGGAAAATCTTGTTAAAAACGAGGTAATATGCCAGAAAAGAAACATTTCTCCATTTAAATACTGGAAAATATTATTAAAAACGATGTAAAATGCCAGAAAAGAGACATTTTTCCATATAATTACGGGAAAAACATGACAAAAACGAGGAAATATACCCGAAAAGAGACAATTCTCCATATAATTACTGGAAAATCTTGTTAAAAACGAGGTAATATGCCAGAAAAGAGACATTTTTCCATATAATTACTGGAAAATCTTGTTAAAAACGAGGTAATATGCCAGAAAAGAGACATTTTTCCATATAATTACTGGAAAATCTTGTTAAAAACGAGGTAATATGCCAGAAAAGAAACATTTCTCCATTTAAATACTGGAAAATATTATTAAAAACGATGTAATATGTCAGAAAAGAGACATTTTTCCATATAATTACGAGAAAATCTTGATAAAAACGTGGTAATATGCCAGAAAAGATACATTTTTCCATATAATTACTGGAAAATCTTGTTAAAAACGAGGTAATATGCCAGAAAAGAGACATTTTTCCATATAATTACGGGAAAAACATGACAAAAACGAGGTAATATGCCAGAAAAGAGACATTTTTCCATATAATTACGGGAAAAACATGACAAAAACGAGGAAATATACCCGAAAAGAGACAATTCTCCATATAATTACTGGAAAATCTTGTTAAAAACGAGGTAATATGCCAGAAAAGAAACATTTCTCCATTTAAATACTGGAAAGTATTATTAAAAACGATGTAAAATGCCAGAAAAGAGACATTTTTCCATATAATTACGGGAAAAACATGACAAAAACGAGGAAATATACCCGAAAAGAGACAATTCTCCATATAATTACTGGAAAATCTTGTTAAAAACGAGGTAATATGCCAGAAAAGAAACATTTCTCCATTTAAATACTGGAAAATATTATTAAAAACGATGTAAAATGCCAGAAAAGAGACATTTTTCCATATAATTATGGGAAAAACATGACAAAAACGAGGAAATATACCCGAAAAGAGACAATTCTCCATATAATTACTGGAAAATCTTGTTAAAAACGAGGTAATATGCCAGAAAAGAGACATTTTTCCATATAATTACTGGAAAATCTTGTTAAAAACGAGGTAATATGCCAGAAAAGAGACATTTTTCCATATAATTACTGGAAAATCTTGTTAAAAACGAGGTAATATGCCAGAAAAGAAACATTTCTCCATTTAAATACTGGAAAATATTATTAAAAACGATGTAAAATGCCAGAAAAGAGACATTTTTCCATATAATTACGGGAAAAACATGACAAAAACGAGGAAATATACCCGAAAAGAGACAATTCTCCATATAATTACTGGAAAATCTTGTTAAAAACGAGGTAATATGCCAGAAAAGAGACATTTTTCCATATAATTACTGGAAAATCTTGTTAAAAACGAGGTAATATGCCAGAAAAGAGACATTTTTCCATATAATTACGGGAAAAACATGACAAAAACGAGGAAATATACCCGAAAAGAGACAATTCTCCATATAATTACTGGAAAATCTTGTTAAAAACGAGGTAATATGCCAGAAAAGAAACATTTCTCCATTTAAATACTGGAAAATATTATTAAAAACGATGTAAAATGCCAGAAAAGAGACATTTTTCCATATAATTACGGGAAAAACATGACAAAAACGAGGAAATATACCCGAAAAGAGACAATTCTCCATATAATTACTGGAAAATCTTGTTAAAAACGAGGTAATATGCCAGAAAAGAAACATTTCTCCATTTAAATACTGGAAAATATTATTAAAAACGATGTAAAATGCCAGAAAAGAGACATTTTTCCATATAATTACGGGAAAAACATGACAAAAACGAGGAAATATACCCGAAAAGAGACAATTCTCCATATAATTACTGGAAAATCTTGTTAAAAACGAGGTAATATGCCAGAAAAGAGACATTTTTCCATATAATTACTGGAAAATCTTGTTAAAAACGAGGTAATATGCCAGAAAAGAGACATTTTTCCATATAATTACGGGAAAAACATGACAAAAACGAGGAAATATACCCGAAAAGAGACAATTCTCCATATAATTACTGGAAAATCTTGTTAAAAACGAGGTAATATGCCAGAAAAGAAACATTTCTCCATTTAAATACTGGAAAATATTATTAAAAACGATGTAAAATGCCAGAAAAGAGACATTTTTCCATATAATTACGGGAAAAACATGACAAAAACGAGGAAATATACCCGAAAAGAGACAATTCTCCATATAATTACTGGAAAATCTTGTTAAAAACGAGGTAATATGCCAGAAAAGAGACATTTTTCCATATAATTACTGGAAAATCTTGTTAAAAACGAGGTAATATGCCAGAAAAGAGACATTTTTCCATATAATTACTGGAAAATCTTGTTAAAAACGAGGTAATATGCCAGAAAAGAAATATTTCTCCATATAATTACAGGAAAATCTTGTTAAAAACGAGGTAATATGCCAGAAAAGAAACATTTCACCATATAATTACATATAAATATTATTAAAAACCATGTAATATGTCAGAAAAGAGACATTTTTCCATATAATTACGAGAAAATCTTGATAAAAACGTGGTAATATGCCAGAAAAGATACATTTTTCCATATAATTACTGGAAAATCTTGTTAAAAACGAGGTAATATGCCAGAAAAGAGACATTTTTCCATATAATTACTGGAAAATCTTGTTAAAAACGAGGTAATATGCCAGAAAAGAAACATTTCTCCATTTAAATACTGGAAAATATTATTAAAAACGATGTAAAATGCCAGAAAAGAGACATTTTTCCATATAATTACGGGAAAAACATGACAAAAACGAGGAAATATACCCGAAAAGAGACAATTCTCCATATAATTACTGGAAAATCTTGTTAAAAACGAGGTAATATGCCAGAAAAGAAACATTTCTCCATTTAAATACTGGAAAATATTATTAAAAACGATGTAAAATGCCAGAAAAGAGACATTTTTCCATATAATTACGGGAAAAACATGACAAAAACGAGGAAATATACCCGAAAAGAGACAATTCTCCATATAATTACTGGAAAATCTTGTTAAAAACGAGGTAATATGCCAGAAAAGAGACATTTTTCCATATAATTACTGGAAAATCTTGTTAAAAACGAGGTAATATGCCAGAAAAGAGACATTTTTCCATATAATTACGGGAAAAACATGACAAAAACGAGGAAATATACCCGAAAAGAGACAATTCTCCATATAATTACTGGAAAATCTTGTTAAAAACGAGGTAATATGCCAGAAAAGAAACATTTCTCCATTTAAATACTGGAAAATATTATTAAAAACGATGTAAAATGCCAGAAAAGAGACATTTTTCCATATAATTACGGGAAAAACATGACAAAAACGAGGAAATATACCCGAAAAGAGACAATTCTCCATATAATTACTGGAAAATCTTGTTAAAAACGAGGTAATATGCCAGAAAAGAAACATTTCTCCATTTAAATACTGGAAAATATTATTAAAAACGATGTAAAATGCCAGAAAAGAGACATTTTTCCATATAATTACGGGAAAAACATGACAAAAACGAGGAAATATACCCGAAAAGAGACAATTCTCCATATAATTACTGGAAAATCTTGTTAAAAACGAGGTAATATGCCAGAAAAGAAACATTTCTCCATTTAAATACTGGAAAATATTATTAAAAACGATGTAAAATGCCAGAAAAGAGACATTTTTCCATATAATTACGGGAAAAACATGACAAAAACGAGGAAATATACCCGAAAAGAGACAATTCTCCATATAATTACTGGAAAATCTTGTTAAAAACGAGGTAATATGCCAGAAAAGAGACATTTTTCCATATAATTACTGGAAAATCTTGTTAAAAACGAGGTAATATGCCAGAAAAGAGACATTTTTCCATATAATTACGGGAAAAACATGACAAAAACGAGGAAATATAGCCGAAAAGAGACAATTCTCCATATAATTACTGGAAAATCTTGTTAAAAACGAGGTAATATGCCAGAAAAGAAACATTTCTCCATTTAAATACTGGAAAATATTATTAAAAACGATGTAAAATGCCAGAAAAGAGACATTTTTCCATATAATTACGGGAAAAACATGACAAAAACGAGGAAATATACCCGAAAAGAGACAATTCTCCATATAATTACTGGAAAATCTTGTTAAAAACGAGGTAATATGCCAGAAAAGAAACATTTCTCCATTTAAATGCTGGAAAATATTATTAAAAACGATGTAAAATGCCAGAAAAGAGACATTTTTCCATATAATTACGGGAAAAACATGAAAAAAACGAGGAAATATACCCGAAAAGAGACAATTCTCCATATAATTACTGGAAAATCTTGTTAAAAACGAGGTAATATGCCAGAAAAGAGACATTTTTCCATATAATTACTGGAAAATCTTGTTAAAAACGAGGTAATATGCCAGAAAAGAGACATTTTTCCATATAATTACGGGAAAAACATGACAAAAACGAGGAAATATACCCGAAAAGAGACAATTCTCCATATAATTACTGGAAAATCTTGTTAAAAACGAGGTAATATGCCAGAAAAGAAACATTTCTCCATTTAAATACTGGAAAATATTATTAAAAACGATGTAAAATGCCAGAAAAGAGACATTTTTCCATATAATTACGGGAAAAACATGACAAAAACGAGGAAATATACCCGAAAAGAGACAATTCTCCATATAATTACTGGAAAATCTTGTTAAAAACGAGGTAATATGCCAGAAAAGAAACATTTCTCCATTTAAATACTGGAAAATATTATTAAAAACGATGTAAAATGCCAGAAAAGAGACATTTTTCCATATAATTACGGGAAAAACATGACAAAAACGAGGAAATATACCCGAAAAGAGACAATTCTCCATATAATTACTGGAAAATCTTGTTAAAAACGAGGTAATATGCCAGAAAAGAGACATTTTTCCATATAATTACTGGAAAATCTTGTTAAAAACGAGGTAATATGCCAGAAAAGAGACATTTTTCCATATAATTACGGGAAAAACATGACAAAAACGAGGAAATATACCCGAAAAGAGACAATTCTCCATATAATTACTGGAAAATCTTGTTAAAAACGAGGTAATATGCCAGAAAAGAATCATTTCTCCATTTAAATACTGGAAAATATTATTAAAAACGATGTAAAATGCCAGAAAAGAGACATTTTTCCATATAATTACGGGAAAAACATGACAAAAACGAGGAAATATACCCGAAAAGAGACAATTCTCCAAATAATTACTGGAAAATCTTGTTAAAAACGAGGTAATATGCCAGAAAAGAGACATTTTTCAATATAATTACTGGAAAATCTTGTTAAAAACGAGGTAATATGCCAGAAAAGAGACATTTTTCCATATAATTACGGGAAAAACATGACAAAAACGAGGAAATATACCCGAAAAGAGACAATTCTCCATATAATTACTGGAAAATCTTGTTAAAAACGAAGTAATATGCCAGAAAAGAAATATTTCTCCATTTAAATACTGGAAAATATTATTAAAAACGATGTAAAATGCCATAAAAGAGACATTTTTCTATATAATTACGGGAAAAACATGACAAAAACGAGGAAATATACCCGAAAAGAGACAATTCTCCATATAATTACTGGAAAATCTTGTTAAAAACGAGGTAATATGCCAGAAAAGAAACATTTCTCCATTTAAATACTGGAAAATATTATTAAAAACGATGTAAAATGCCAGAAAAGAGACATTTTTCCATATAATTACGGGAAAAACATGACAAAAACGAGGAAATATACCCGAAAAGAGACAATTCTCCATATAATTACTGGAAAATCTTGTTAAAAACGAGGTAATATGCCAGAAAAGAGACATTTTTCCATATAATTACTGGAAAATCTTGTTAAAAACGAGGTAATATGCCAGAAAAGAGACATTTTTCCATATAATTACGGGAAAAACATGACAAAAACGAGGAAATATACCCGAAAAGAGACAATTCTCCATATAATTACTGGAAAATCTTGTTAAAAACGAGGTAATATGCCAGAAAAGAAACATTTCTCCATTTAAATACTGGAAAATATTATTAAAAACGATGTAAAATGCCAGAAAAGAGACATTTTTCCATATAATTACGGGAAAAACATGACAAAAACGAGGAAATATACCCGAAAAGAGACAATTCTCCATATAATTACTGGAAAATCTTGTTAAAAACGAGGTAATATGCCAGAAAAGAGACATTTTTCCATATAATTACTGGAAAATCTTGTTAAAAACGAGGTAATATGCCAGAAAAGAGACATTTTTCCATATAATTACGGGAAAAACATGACAAAAACGAGGAAATATACCCGAAAAGAGACAATTCTCCATATAATTACTGGAAAATCTTGTTAAAAACGAGGTAATATGCCAGAAAAGAGACATTTTTCCATATAATTACTGGAAAATCTTGTTAAAAACGAGGTAATATGCCAGAAAAGAAATATTTCTCCATATAATTACAGGAAAATCTTGTTAAAAACGAGGTAATATGCCAGAAAAGAAACATTTCACCATATAATTACATATAAATATTATTAAAAACCATGTAATATGTCAGAAAAGAGACATTTTTCCATATAATTACTGGAAAATCTTGATAAAAACGTGGTAATATGCCAGAAAAGATACATTTTTCCATATAATTACTGGAAAATCTTGTTAAAAACGAGGTAATATGCCAGAAAAGAGACATTTTTCCATATAATTACTGGAAAATCTTGTTAAAAACGAGGTAATATGCCAGAAAAGAAACATTTCTCCATTTAAATACTGGAAAATATTATTAAAAACGATGTAAAATGCCAGAAAAGAGACATTTTTCCATATAATTACGGGAAAAACATGACAAAAACGAGGAAATATACCCGAAAAGAGACAATTCTCCATATAATTACTGGAAAATCTTGTTAAAAACGAGGTAATATGCCAGAAAAGAGACATTTTTCCTTATAATTACTGGAAAATCTTGTTAAAAACGAGGTAATATGCCAGAAAAGAGACATTTTTCCATATAATTACTGGAAAATCTTGTTAAAAACGAGGTAATATGCCAGACAAGAAACATTTCTCCATTTAAATACTGGAAAATATTATTAAAAACGATGTAAAATGCCAGAAAAGAGACATTTTTCCATATAATTACGGGAAAAACATGACAAAAACGAGGAAATATACCCGAAAAGAGACAATTCTCCATATAATTACTGGAAAATCTTGTTAAAAACGAGGTAATATGCCAGAAAAGAGACATTTTCCCTTATAATTACTGGAAAATCTTGTTAAAAACGAGGTAAAATGCCAGAAAAGAGACATTTTTCCATATAATTACGGGAAAAACATGACAAAAACGAGGAAATATACCCGAAAAGAGACAATTCTCCATATAATTACTGGAAAATCTTGTTAAAAACGAGGTAATATGCCAGAAAAGAGACATTTTTCCATATAATTACTGGAAAATCTTGTTAAAAACGAGGTAATATGCCAGAAAAGAAATATTTCTCCATATAATTACAGGAAAATCTTGTTAAAAACGAGGTAATATGCCAGAAAAGAAACATTTCACCATATAATTACATATAAATATTATTAAAAACCATGTAATATGTCAGAAAAGAGACATTTTTCCATATAATTACGAGAAAATCTTGATAAAAACGTGGTAATATGCCAGAAAAGATACATTTTTCCATATAATTACTGGAAAATCTTGTTAAAAACGAGGTAATATGCCAGAAAAGAGACTTTTTTCCATATAATTACTGGAAAATCTTGTTAAAAACGAGGTAATATGCCAGAAAAGAAACATTTCTCCATTTAAATACTGGAAAATATTATTAAAAACGATGTAAAATGCCAGAAAAGAGACATTTTTCCATATAATTACGGGAAAAACATGACAAAAACGAGGAAATATACCCGAAAAGAGACAATTCTCCATATAATTACTGGAAAATCTTGTTAAAAACGAGGTAATATGCCAGAAAAGAAACATTTCTCCATTTAAATACTGGAAAATATTATTAAAAACGATGTAAAATGCCAGAAAAGAGACATTTTTCCATATAATTACGGGAAAAACATGACAAAAACGAGGAAATATACCCGAAAAGAGACAATTCTCCATATAATTACTGGAAAATCTTGTTAAAAACGAGGTAATATGCCAGAAAAGAGACATTTTTCCATATAATTACTGGAAAATCTTGTTAAAAACGAGGTAATATGCCAGAAAAGAGACATTTTTCCATATAATTACGGGAAAAACATGACAAAAACGAGGAAATATACCCGAAAAGAGACAATTCTCCATATAATTACTGGAAAATCTTGTTAAAAACGAGGTAATATGCCAGAAAAGAAACATTTCTCCATTTAAATACTGGAAAATATTATTAAAAACGATGTAAAATGCCAGAAAAGAGACATTTTTCCATATAATTACGGGAAAAACATGACAAAAACGAGGAAATATACCCGAAAAGAGACAATTCTCCATATAATTACTGGAAAATCTTGTTAAAAACGAGGTAATATGCCAGAAAAGAAACATTTCTCCATTTAAATACTGGAAAATATTATTAAAAACGATGTAAAATGCCAGAAAAGAGACATTTTTCCATATAATTACGGGAAAAACATGACAAAAACGAGGAAATATACCCGAATAGAGACAATTCTCCATATAATTACTGGAAAATCTTGTTAAAAACGAGGTAATATGCCAGAAAAGAGACATTTTTCCATATAATTACTGGAAAATCTTGTTAAAAACGAGGTAATATGCCAGAAAAGAGACATTTTTCCATATAATTACTGGAAAAACATGACAAAAACGAGGAAATATACCCGAAAAGAGACAATTCTCCATATAATTACTGGAAAATCTTGTTAAAAACGAGGTAATATGCCAGAAAAGAAACATTTCTCCATTTAAATACTGGAAAATATTATTAAAAACGATGTAAACTGCCAGAAAAGAGACATTTTTCCATATAATTACGGGAAAAACATGACAAAAACGAGGAAATATACCCGAAAAGAGACAATTCTCCATATAATTACTGGAAAATCTTGTTAAAAACGAGGTAATATGCCAGAAAAGAAACATTTCTCCATTTAAATACTGGAAAATATTATTAAAAACGATGTAAAATGCCAGAAAAGAGACATTTTTCCATATAATTACGGGAAAAACATGACAAAAACGAGGAAATATACCCGAAAAGAGACAATTCTCCATATAATTACTGGAAAATCTTGTTAAAAACGAGGTAATATGCCAGAAAAGAGACATTTTTCCATATAATTACTGGAAAATCTTGTTAAAAACGAGGTAATATGCCAGAAAAGAGACATTTTTCCATATAATTACTGGAAAATCTTGTTAAAAACGAGGTAATATGCCAGAAAAGAAACATTTCTCCATTTAAATACTGGAAAATATTATTAAAAACGATGTAATATGTCAGAAAAGAGACATTTTTCCATATAATTACGAGAAAATCTTGATAAAAACGTGGTAATATGCCAGAAAAGATACATTTTTCCATATAATTACTGGAAAATCTTGTTAAAAACGAGGTAATATGCCAGAAAAGAGACATTTTTCCATATAATTACGGGAAAAACATGACAAAAACGAGGTAATATGCCAGAAAAGAGACATTTTTCCATATAATTACGGGAAAAACATGACAAAAACGAGGAAATATACCCGAAAAGAGACAATTCTCCATATAATTACTGGAAAATCTTGTTAAAAACGAGGTAATATGCCAGAAAAGAAACATTTCTCCATTTAAATACTGGAAAATATTATTAAAAACGATGTAAAATGCCAGAAAAGAGACATTTTTCCATATAATTACGGGAAAAACATGACAAAAACGAGGAAATATACCCGAAAAGAGACAATTCTCCATATAATTACTGGAAAATCTTGTTAAAAACGAGGTAATATGCCAGAAAAGAAACATTTCTCCATTTAAATACTGGAAAATATTATTAAAAACGATGTAAAATGCCAGAAAAGAGACATTTTTCCATATAATTACGGGAAAAACATGACAAAAACGAGGAAATATACCCGAAAAGAGACAATTCTCCATATAATTACTGGAAAATCTTGTTAAAAACGAGGTAATATGCCAGAAAAGAGACATTTTTCCATATAATTACTGGAAAATCTTGTTAAAAACGAGGTAATATGCCAGAAAAGAGACATTTTTCCATATAATTACTGGAAAATCTTGTTAAAAACGAGGTAATATGCCAGAAAAGAAACATTTCTCCATTTAAATACTGGAAAATATTATTAAAAACGATGTAAAATGCCAGAAAAGAGACATTTTTCCATATAATTACGGGAAAAACATGACAAAAACGAGGAAATATACCCGAAAAGAGACAATTCTCCATATAATTACTGGAAAATCTTGTTAAAAACGAGGTAATATGCCAGAAAAGAGACATTTTTCCATATAATTACTGGAAAATCTTGTTAAAAACGAGGTAATATGCCAGAAAAGAGACATTTTTCCATATAATTACGGGAAAAACATGACAAAAACGAGGAAATATACCCGAAAAGAGACAATTCTCCATATAATTACTGGAAAATCTTGTTAAAAACGAGGTAATATGCCAGAAAAGAAACATTTCTCCATTTAAATACTGGAAAATATTATTAAAAACGATGTAAAATGCCAGAAAAGAGACATTTTTCCATATAATTACGGGAAAAACATGACAAAAACGAGGAAATATACCCGAAAAGAGACAATTCTCCATATAATTACTGGAAAATCTTGTTAAAAACGAGGTAATATGCCAGAAAAGAAACATTTCTCCATTTAAATACTGGAAAATATTATTAAAAACGATGTAAAATGCCAGAAAAGAGACATTTTTCCATATAATTACGGGAAAAACATGACAAAAACGAGGAAATATACCCGAAAAGAGACAATTCTCCATATAATTACTGGAAAATCTTGTTAAAAACGAGGTAATATGCCAGAAAAGAGACATTTTTCCATATAATTACTGGAAAATCTTGTTAAAAACGAGGTAATATGCCAGAAAAGAGACATTTTTCCATATAATTACGGGAAAAACATGACAAAAACGAGGAAATATACCCGAAAAGAGACAATTCTCCATATAATTACTGGAAAATCTTGTTAAAAACGAGGTAATATGCCAGAAAAGAAACATTTCTCCATTTAAATACTGGAAAATATTATTAAAAACGATGTAAAATGCCAGAAAAGAGACATTTTTCCATATAATTACGGGAAAAACATGACAAAAACGAGGAAATATACCCGAAAAGAGACAATTCTCCATATATTTACTGGAAAATCTTGTTAAAAACGAGGTAATATGCCAGAAAAGAGACATTTTTCCATATAATTACTGGAAAATCTTGTTAAAAACGAGGTAATATGCCAGAAAAGAAACATTTCTCCATTTAAATACTGGAAAATATTATTAAAAACGATGTAAAATGCCAGAAAAGAGACATTTTTCCATATAATTACGGGAAAAACATGACAAAAACGAGGAAATATACCCGAAAAGAGACAATTCTCCATATAATTACTGGAAAATCTTGTTAAAAACGAGGTAATATGCCAGAAAAGAGACATTTTTCCATATATTTACTGGAAAATCTTGTTAAAAACGAGGTAATATGCCAGAAAAGAGACATTTTTCCATATAATTACTGGAAAATCTTGTTAAAAACGAGGTAATATGCCAGAAAAGAAACATTTCTCCATTTAAATACTGGAAAATATTATTAAAAACGATGTAAAATGCCAGAAAAGAGACATTTTTCCATATAATTACGGGAAAAACATGACAAAAACGAGGAAATATACCCGAAAAGAGACAATTCTCCATATAATTACTGGAAAATCTTGTTAAAAACGAGGTAATATGCCAGAAAAGAAACATTTCTCCATTTAAATACTGGAAAATATTATTAAAAACGATGTAAAATGCCAGAAAAGAGACATTTTTCCATATAATTACGGGAAAAACATGACAAAAACGAGGAAATATACCCGAAAAGAGACAATTCTCCATATAATTACTGGAAAATCTTGTTAAAAACGAGGTAATATGCCAGAAAAGAGACATTTTTCCATATAATTACTGGAAAATCTTGTTAAAAACGAGGTAATATGCCAGAAAAGAGACATTTTTCCATATAATTACGGGAAAAACATGACAAAAACGAGGAAATATAGCCGAAAAGAGACAATTCTCCATATAATTACTGGAAAATCTTGTTAAAAACGAGGTAATATGCCAGAAAAGAAACATTTCTCCATTTAAATACTGGAAAATATTATTAAAAACGATGTAAAATGCCAGAAAAGAGACATTTTTCCATATAATTACGGGAAAAACATGACAAAAACGAGGAAATATACCCGAAAAGAGACAATTCTCCATATAATTACTGGAAAATCTTGTTAAAAACGAGGTAATATGCCAGAAAAGAAACATTTCTCCATTTAAATGCTGGAAAATATTATTAAAAACGATGTAAAATGCCAGAAAAGAGACATTTTTCCATATAATTACGGGAAAAACATGAAAAAAACGAGGAAATATACCCGAAAAGAGACAATTCTCCATATAATTACTGGAAAATCTTGTTAAAAACGAGGTAATATGCCAGAAAAGAGACATTTTTCCATATAATTACTGGAAAATCTTGTTAAAAACGAGGTAATATGCCAGAAAAGAGACATTTTTCCATATAATTACGGGAAAAACATGACAAAAACGAGGAAATATACCCGAAAAGAGACAATTCTCCATATAATTACTGGAAAATCTTGTTAAAAACGAGGTAATATGCCAGAAAAGAAACATTTCTCCATTTAAATACTGGAAAATATTATTAAAAACGATGTAAAATGCCAGAAAAGAGACATTTTTCCATATAATTACGGGAAAAACATGACAAAAACGAGGAAATATACCCGAAAAGAGACAATTCTCCATATAATTACTGGAAAATCTTGTTAAAAACGAGGTAATATGCCAGAAAAGAAACATTTCTCCATTTAAATACTGGAAAATATTATTAAAAACGATGTAAAATGCCAGAAAAGAGACATTTTTCCATATAATTACGGGAAAAACATGACAAAAACGAGGAAATATACCCGAAAAGAGACAATTCTCCATATAATTACTGGAAAATCTTGTTAAAAACGAGGTAATATGCCAGAAAAGAGACATTTTTCCATATAATTACTGGAAAATCTTGTTAAAAACGAGGTAATATGCCAGAAAAGAGACATTTTTCCATATAATTACAGGAAAAACATGACAAAAACGAGGAAATATACCCGAAAAGAGACAATTCTCCATATAATTACTGGAAAATCTTGTTAAAAACGAGGTAATATGCCAGAAAAGAAACATTTATCCATTTAAATACTGGAAAATATTATTAAAAACGATGTAAAATGCCAGAAAAGAGACATTTTTCCATATAATTACGGGAAAAACATGACAAAAACGAGGAAATATACCCGAAAAGAGACTATTCTCCATATAATTACTGGAAAATCTTGTTAAAAACGAGGTAATATGCCAGAAAAGAAACATTTCTCCATTTAAATATTGGAAAATATTATTAAAAACGATGTAAAATGCCAGAAAAGAGACATTTTTCCATATAATTACGGGAAAAACATGACAAAAACGAGGAAATATACCCGAAAAGAGACAATTCTCCATATAATTACTGGAAAATCTTGTTAAAAACGAGGTAATATGCCAGAAAAGAGACATTTTTCCATATAATTACTGGAAAATCTTGTTAAAAACGAGGTAATATGCCAGAAAAGAGACATTTTTCCATATAATTACTGGAAAATCTTGTTAAAAACGAGGTAATATGCCAGAAAAGAAACATTTCTCCATTTAAATACTGGAAAATATTATTAAAAACGATGTAAAATGCCAGAAAAGAGACATTTTTCCATATAATTACGGGAAAAACATGACAAAAACGAGGAAATATACCCGAAAAGAGACAATTCTCAATATAATTACTGGAAAATCTTGTTAAAAACGAGGTAATATGCCAGAAAAGAAACATTTCTCCATTTAAATACTGGAAAATATTATTAAAAACGATGTAAAATGCCAGAAAAGAGACATTTTTCCATATAATTACTGGAAAATCTTGTTAAAAACGAGGTAATATGCCAGAAAAGAGACATTTTTCAATATAATTACTGGAAAATCTTGTTAAAAACGAGGTAATATGCCAGAAAAGAAACATTTCTCCATTTAAATACTGGAAAATATTATTAAAAACGATGTAAAATGCCAGAAAAGAGACATTTTTCCATATAATTACGGGAAAAACATGACAAAAACGAGGAAATATACCCGAAAAGAGACAATTCTCCATATAATTACTGGAAAATCTTGTTAAAAACGAGGTAATATGCCAGAAAAGAAACATTTCTCCATTTAAATACTGGAAAATATTATTAAAAACGATGTAAAATGCCAGAAAAGAGACATTTTTCCATATAATTACGGGAAAAACATGACAAAAACGAGGAAATATTCCCGAAAAGAGACAATTCTCCATATAATTACTGGAAAATCTTGTTAAAAAGGAGGTAATATGCCAGAAAAGAGACATTTTTCCATATAATTACTGGAAAATCTTGTTAAAAACGAGGTAATATGCCAGAAAAGAGACATTTTTCCATATAATTACTGGAAAATCTTGTTAAAAACGAGGTAATATGCCAGAAAAGAAACATTTCTCCATTTAAATACTGGAAAATATTATTAAAAACGATGTAAAATGCCAGAAAAGAGACATTTTTCCATATAATTACGGGGAAAACATGACAAAAACGAGGAAATATACCCGAAAAGAGACAATTCTCCATATAATTACTGGAAAATCTTGTTAAAAACGAGGTAATATGCCAGAAAAGAAACATTTCTCCATTTAAATACTGGAAAATATTATTAAAAACGATGTAAAATGCCAGAAAAGAGACATTTTTCCATATAATTACTGGAAAATCTTGATAAAAACGAGGTAATATGCCAGAAAAGATACATTTTTCCATATAATTACTGGAAAATCTTGTTAAAAACGAGGTAATATGCCAGAAAAGAGACATTTTTCCATATAATTACTGGAAAATCTTGTTAAAAACGAGGTAATATGCCAGAAAAGAAACATTTTTCCATTTAAATACTGGAAAATATTATTAAAGTTTTGTACGAATGTGGTGGCAATGGTTGCTGCAGACATGTCGCTCATGCAGTACGCTTCTGGCCATCGAGTGAAACGATCGACACAGGTGAGTAAGTATGAGTATCCATTGGATGGAGGAAGTGGTCCTACGACATCCAAATGAATATGCTCGAATCGACCAGGTGGAATTGCGAATTGTCCAAGAGGCGATTTTGTGTGTCGCTGGACTTTCGATTTTTGGCAAGATAAGCATGCTTGTGCCCAATGGGTCACGTCTTTGTTGATGCTTGGCCAAAAGTATCGAGCAGTAATCAATTTACGAGTTGCGCGGACACCAGGATGTGAGATACCGTGTAGTGTGTCGAAGATGGTTCGACGTAGTTGCTCTGCGATGTACGGGCGATTTGCACCCGTAGATGTTTCGCAGTATATTTCGAGGCCAGGTAGTTTGAAAAGCTCCAGTTTCAGTGATGAACTGGCGTGACAAGCAGAACCAGAAAGTAAATTCTGAAGTTCCAAGTCTGCTTTTTGCGCTTGTGCGATCTTGTTGCAGTCGAAGTGAGTCTCGACTGTGGCCGTTTCGTTTGATGTTGTGCGCGAAAGTGTATCCGCGACAACGTTTTCGGTACCTTGAACATGCTGGATGTCCGTGGTAAATTGACTAATATAATCCAAGTGGCGTGCTTGCCTTGGATTGCGTTCAGTTTTAGACTGAATTGCTCGAGTGAGAGGCTTGTGGTCGGTGTAAATTGTGAAGTCCCGACCCTCGACAAAATATCTGAAGTGTTTGATTGCTAGATATATTGCGAGTAATTCCCGATCGAATGCAGAGTATTTCTTTTCGGCATCCGAGAGCTTCTTTGAGAAGAATCCCAGGGGCTCCCAACACTTGTCGTTGTACTGTTGCATGACTGCTCCGACAGCAGTGTTTGATGCATCAGTAGTTATGCTGAGCTTTGAGTCGCTCAGTGGATGAGACAAGAGTGTTGTGCGTGCCAATTCAGCCTTGAGTGACGTGAATGCGTGTTGACATTCGTCAGGCCAAGAGAAGTTCTTGGCTGTTTTGGGCTTACGTAGTAGTACTGCCAGGTGGCTGTGAATTGGGTTGAGTATTTCAGCGAGCTTTGGTATGAATCGGTGGTAGTAGTTGACCATGCCGATGAATCGCTGAATACTTTTGATTGAGGTTGGAGCTGGGAATTCTTTAATGGCATTGATTCGTTCTTGTGAAGGAAGGATGCCATTAGCGGTA